>CAUYSK010032432.1:0-30772 GCA_963575035.1 Avahi laniger | reverse complement strand
TTTTTGACCCCTGTTGGGTCGTTGTGGTGTGCGCGTGGCTCACACCTGCCAACTCGCCCCCTGCAAAAACTTTGCACCTTTTTCAAAAAAAAAAAAAAAAAAAAAAAAAAAAAAAGATTTGACCTGGGTTGAATAGGAGGTAATGTTTGAACAAAGACCCCTGCAAACCTCTTGTACGAATATTTTGAGGCCTTTGAATGTTCAAAGAATAGTACAGACTTAAGTGGACATTTTCTTCTTAATTGTAATAAAAACCAAAGATGGACGCTTTATTTACAAATATATATTTTGAATCCCTAGTACATAAATGTGGACAAAATTCAAAATGCACAAAAAAGCCTACATTGAAAATTCTCTGATTTCTGGTTAAAGATGGCACACGAAATATGCATATTTAGCTCTGTAAACTCCTAAATCCTTACTAAAATTATAGTAAGAGAATTTTTTCTTTTCTTTTTTTTGAGACAGTCTCACTCTGTTGTCCGGGCTAGCGCGCCGTTGTGTCAACCTAGCTCACAGCAACGTCAAAACTCCTGGGCTCAAGCAATCCTGCTTCAGCCTCCCGAGTAGCTGGGACTACAGGCATGCGACACCATGCTTGGCTAATTTTTTCTATATATTTTTAGTTGTTCAGCTATTTTCTATTTTTAGTATGAGACGGGGTCTTGCTTTTTTTTTTAGCATAATATTGGGGTACGGGGTCTTGCTCTTGCTCAGGCTGGTCTTGAACTCCTGACCTCGAGCGATCCTCCTGCCTCAGCCTCCCAGAGTGCTAGGATTATAGGCATGAGCCACCACGCCCGGCCTATAGTAAGGGATTTTTAAAGGCATAATAAACTCCAAAGAAGAGGAAAACAGGAATGGAGGTGCTAGCAGCAAAAGCTAGTAAGCAGAAGGACCAGAGGTGACTTACTTAACAGATCTTAGTTGAATTCTAAGCTAGCAGTGGGGAGAACTGAAAAGAAACCTGATTTCTTCCCAGATGCTGGCAGCCAGCTAATCCTCTCTAGGGAGGAGACTGGAAGATCTTTTCTGGTGAATTTGACCAGCCCATGAGAAAAGACCTTAAGTTATTGACACATCATATCCACAAAACAAGAACACTTCAAGAACAAGTTCTAAGAAATTAAAAGTATTAATAGTATAAATAAAAACTTTAATTGGAAATGGTGGGCAGGAAATAAAAAACGAAATTCAAGAAAATTTCTCAGAACTGGAGGGCCTGACTTCTCAAATGGAAAGAGCCCACCAAGTTCCCAGAACCATGAATAAAAACCGCCCTAGACCAAGACACGCCATCACGGGTGTGCCCGTGCACTGGGTGCAGAGGAAATCCTACAAGTTTCTAAAAAGGAAAAAGCAATGTATGAAGGCCACATATATAAAGGATTAGGAATCAGAAAGGCTTTCAACTTCTCAAAAGCAACATTGGAAAAGATGATAGAACAATGTTTACAGGATTATGGGGAACACAATTCCAGCCTAGAAATCTCTAACTATCAATTATGTGTGAGGGTGGATTAAAGACATTTGAAGACAAGCAAGGTCTCAGAAGCTTCATGTGTCATGTACCCTTTCTCAGGAAACTACTGGAAGAGATGATTTACCTCTCCCCAGAAGAGGGAGAGTAAACAAAAACATAGAATCTAGGACACAGGGACTCCAAAATAAGTGGTATGTGAAGGCAATCCCTGGAGGATGATAAAGGAAGATCCTCAGGATAACAGGCTTGTATCAGGACGCGAAGGCCGTCAGCCTGGAATACCAGGTATGTGTGAACTGGATTAAGAATAGGTCTAGAAAAGAAGGGGAAGAACTGGTATGTATCTATACTGCTTGCTGATGTGCCAGCATCATGCTATAACAACTGCCTGAGGAGCACTGGGGCAGCGGGTAGAGGGAAAGCCTCCTCTCCCATTGCAGGAAACTACTGGATGATGTGCTGCGTGTCTGTTGTTTAGAGATAAGGAGGTGAATACTAAAAACAGCAGTGGAAGGAGTTCGAAGTGGTTGCATTTGAGGACCGGGAAATGGGAGAGAAAAAGGACTGCTTTTTGTCACCAGCCATTCTGAACTTTTGGTACTTCAAATTATGTGCAGGCATAACTGATAAAGTTAAGAAAGTTAACCAACCAACAAAAAAATCTCCCACCTACCCCATGTCCCTTCTTAGAAGGAATCATTGTCCATTTCTGTGTCTGTCCAGGAACATTTGGGAAGCTTTACTAACTTGTAACTAGTGACAAGAACATGTTGGCTGTCTAGAACTCTTGGGGTAGCTGAGTTTGCTGAGAAAGCTGAAGTTTATTATGTGAATTATGAGAACTTTTTAAGGGAACCTTTACAACATGTATATTACAGAATGCTGAACTCTTTTCTGAAAACTAGGAGTGTTCACTATAAACATTTTATTGCAATTAATTTAAGCTGTGGTTGTGCAAATAGAGGTAGGTAGGACACAGGCTGACAAAAGTGGCACTGGAACCTGCTTTCTTGGAACACTCCCTGATTTTGGCTTGCTTTGGGACCATATCGCTTTCCCCAAATGGCCAAGAGATGTCTTTCTGGCTGTTTAACTCTGTAGGGTAGGGTTTCTGAAGGTTTGTGTATCAAGGACCACTTTGGCAGTTTATTAAAGCCTATGGACCCCATCTCAGAATGTTTTAAATAGGTAAAATAAAATAACAGGATTGCAAAGTAAAGCAATTATACTGAAATGCATTTATTGGTATTTAAAGAACATATCTGTGGCTTAGTAGTAGAGGTACCTTCTTATTAAGGCATTATAGACAAGATCTAGCACTGTAGCAAAAGGAATTCCAAAGCAATGATGAGTGTGATATTTTTGTATATGCAACTGTAATGTAATCTGAAAACATCTTTGATGTCTACTGATGACAAAGTCAGATACTGCTAATACCACTACAGTTTGAGGCCTCCACCCTTATTTGAAAGGAGTGCTAAATTCCAGTTAGAGATTAGTGGAAATATTAATATGTAACTTTTTTCCCACTCTGCTTCACAGACCCCCAGTTCTAGAGCAATTCTCAAAGTGTGGGCTGGGGACCCCTGGGGTGACCCTGAGCCCCTTTCAGGGGTCCTCAAGGTCAAAACACTTTCAAAATTATACTAAGACATTATTGGCTTTTTCCACTCTCATTCTGAGTCCACAGTGGAGTTTCCAGAGGCTACATGATGTGTGATATGCCATAGACTGAACTCAGAAGCAGATGAGAAATCAGTTGGCTTCTATTAAGCCAGAGATTAAAGAGATCTGTAAAAATTTAAAACAATGCTGCTTTTCTCACCAATTCTTTTTGTTTTGAAAAATATAGTTATTTTCAAAAATCACTGCCACATTTACCATTACTAGTGTCCTTTCACTTGACAAAATACTATCTAGGATTTCCTCGGCACTGGCACAGGAGCCCAAGTCCCTCCTTACCAGCTCATCCTCACACCCATCTCACTAGCCCTAAATTAGGGTTTCTTAGCCTACTGACATTAGGCTGGTAATTCTTTGCTGTGGGGCTGTCCTGTGTCCATTGCAGGAGTTTAGCAGCATTCCTGCCCTCTACTCACCACATGTCAATAGCAGCCTCTCCATCTGCCCCAGTTGTACAATGAAATATGTCTCCAGACTTTGCTAAATGTCCTCTGGGAGGTAAAATCGTCCTGGTTGAGAACCACTGCCCTCAGTGTATGTGGGTACTTGTACAGGATGACCATCCTTTTCTTAGAAAGGCTCACTTTTCATATGTGCCCAATAAATACCAGGACTCCTCTCTATGGTGAGATTTTTTTTTTTTTTTGAGACAGAGTCTCACTCTTTTTGCCCGAGCTAGAGTGCCGTGGCGTCAGCTTAGCTCACAGCAACCTCAAACTCCTGAGCTCAAGCGATCCTCCCGCCTCAGCCTCCTGACTAGCTGGGACTACAGGCATGCGCCACCATGCCCGGCTAATTTTTCTATATATTTTTAGTTGTCCAATTAATTTCTTTCTAATTTTAGTAGAGATGGGGTCTTGCTCTTGCTCAGGCTGGTCTCGAACTCCTGAGCTCAAGCAATCCGCCCGCCTCAGCCTCCCAGAGTGCTAGGATTACAGGCGTGAGCCACCGCGCCCGGCCTACGGTGAGATTTTTTTCCTGTCATTCAACTGATAAGTGAAATTTTTTTTGTTTTTTTTTTTTTTGAGATAGTCTCGCTCTGTTGCCCGGGCTAGAGTGCTGTGGTATTAGTCTAGCTCACAGCAACCTCAAACTCCTGGGCTCAAGGGATCGTCCTGCCTCAGCTTCCCAAGTACCTGGGACTACAGGTGCACACCACCACACCTGGCTAATTTTTTCTACTTTTAATAGAGATGGGGTCTCACTCTTGCTCAGGCTGGTCTCGAACTCCTGAGCTCAAGCGATCCTTCCGCCTCCACCTCCCAGTGCTAGGATTACAGGCATGAATCACCAAATTCATGACATATCTGCCTTGAAAATGGGCTGAGAACTAGAGGCATCCCCCAGGAGAGGGAAAAGTAATCTAGCTGGGGGGGATCCCTAATGAGGGAAACTGGACATGCAGGTTTGCTTTTGGTGATTGGCAGCAGCCAATACAATGCAGATGGTCGCCAAAGAAAGGTGGTAGCTCCCAGGGAAGACTCCTAACCATGGGAGTGCATGGAGATCATGGATAGGCCATTTCAAAATAACCAGAAGGGGGAGCCTGTCTTTGGAGAATGGCTGTATTGCAGGAGAATGGAAGAGGCTGGAGAAGGAGGTTACCATAGGCTCTACACTCAGGTAACTCTGGAGAGGGAAGAGGAAGAATGTTCTGGAGATGCACCATGGCAAAGGCCAAGATAGGACCTTGAATACTAGATCTGTTTTAGAGAGGACATAGCCTGAAGACAGCGGGGACAACCTAGGAGGTGCATACCCAGGTATTAATACAAAACTTGGAAGAAGTTTCTTAACATGGTCACAGACTCTATCAGACCAGCCAAATGATCTTACCCACACACATCTTCCTCGGGCCAAAGTCTAAGCTTCTTTGTCTAGCGTCCTTTCTCCGACATCCAAGCCAGAATTGGCTGATGGAAGGAAAAAAGATCAGGAACTGGGTGCCTTGTTAACGTGCCAGTTAATTATCAATAGGCAAGCTAATTGCGAATGAAAAACAATGAGATTCATTCTGTAAGCCTGCTGGGTTTTACAGATTCCTTAGCTTCTCAGAAAAGGTTATTTAAAAAATTCTCTCATCGTGTCAGAACTAAGGTGGAAAAGGATTTATCTAGACCTTGGTTAGACAAGCAGAGTAATCTGTAAACCTGTGACAGCCGGGTCTGTGGAAAACCTTTTCCGGACTGTTGGTCTCCTTCCTCACTCACACAGTATGCCCCTAGCAGTTATACTGTACAGGGTGATGCTGCCAGCCTTTTCCAGGGATTTAGAATTGGGACAGAGAACAAAAAAGAGATCCTTTCTCAGCCCAAGTCACTGGACTTGTGTGGCATGTAAGTATGGGAACTGTAGGGTGAGCTTATATATTCTGTCTAATGTGTGGTCCCGAGAAGCAGAGAAAGTCCCTCTACTCAAGAGAACAAGGAAACGAGCTGATGTGCACGAGAAAGCTGAGATGGAGGTGGAGACAGGCCAGGTGGCTGCCCAGGCCCCGGGTCAACTGCACTCCTAGCCCTGGGTTCTGAGAGTCTCTGGAACCTCACGATGAACTCCCCTTTCAGCTCAGGATGATTTCTATACATCTAAAACTCCAGGTATAGTGGTAATCCAACAAGACCAGGTGCTCAGAAAGAGGGGAGAGCAGGATATATAAGACATCAGAAAATTCACCACCACCAGAAATCTTGTAGACACAATACCTGCTCGTAATTTCCCCTAAGTTCTTCTGAATATCTTATTTTAAACATACTTTCAGGTTATGGCAACCTGAAAAATCAAATCCTCCACACCCATTCCTTTTCAAAATGAAATCCCTCCTCTAACTGCCTTTCAAATTCTGAATAATACCTTAGCCTACATATCAAGAGTACTGAAGTAACACTAAGGGCAGGGAGATAAATTCATCCTTTATATACTTTAAGTCATACTATTAAAAAGTTTAAGGTGACAAAAAGTTTGACTTACTTACAATGACAGCATTTACATAATTGGTAAACCATGTCTGCCCTCACGTTGCTTAAATGCATATCTATATGTGTGTGTGTTGCGAAGGGTGAAAATGGATTCCCGGGTGCCTGGTTGAGCCGAAGTCTGTAGCACTGTCGTGATGGCTTCAGCAGCAGGGTAAAAGTGCCAGGGGACAGTGTGAGGCAAAGAACTCGCTCAAAACCTGCCCATGGTATGTCTGTTGTTTTGCACTAGCCACATGTCTAAATTGTTGTATCTCATTGGAAATAATAAAACCACCAATATGAGTACATTTGCTGGTAGAGGCTGAGTATGTTTGCTCATCAAAAGAAGCCAAACCTCCTCTTGCAGTTTTGATAAGCAGAAGTTAAGAGAGGGATACTCTGGTTTTATTCATTGAGGCCGTGTACACAGCAATCTGTGCTGAAATTGTGTCAGGTGTAAGGGGTGTCCCCAGCTTCATAGGATTGAGAGCAGAGACCCTCCCAGCTGGTGGGCATCACACAATGGAGAAGGCTGAAGACTGAACAGACCCATCAACATTTTCTTGTGCTCACCCTTTTCAAGTGATGCTCATTTGACCCTTTGCCTCTTGTGACCAGGAAAGATGTGTGTTGAAATCATAGGATGGCTACTGAGGGTCACAAACCTCCTGGACTAATTTATATATCTGTGTTTTATTTTTAAATTTTTAAAATCTAAGACAAAGATCTTGAGATTTACTAATATCTAATGGTTGGGTGGACATTGGTCCTACTTCACTTGGTCTGAGTGTCAGATACTACATGTGAAGCTCAAATTTGAAGGTATCCTTTTCTCCTCTTGTGTGTGTGGTTTTGTTTGGGGTTTTTTTGTTGTTGTTGTTTTGAGACAGGGTCTCACTCTGTTGCCTGGCCTAGAGTGCAGCGGTGTCATCGTAGCTCAGTGCAACCTCAAACTCCTGGCCTCAAGTGACCCTCCCACCTCAGTCTCCCAAAATGCTGGGATTACAAGTGTGAGCCACTGTGCCTGACCCTCTTTTGTGTTTTTGACCTTGTCCCATGGGCAAGGGTTTGATAGAGGGGCCCTCATAGGCTGGTTCACTTTTAGTGCAGTAGAAGTTTCTGTTTGCTTAGTTAAGTGGCTTTAACTCAATCAAATTAGTTTTTAACTAAATTAAATCTCTCAAAATGAACTTTTAAAAAAATTCTTGGAGGCTGGGCGTGGTGGCTCACGCCTGTAATCCTAGCACTCTGGGAGGCCCAGGTGAAAGGATCACTTGAGCTAGGAGTTTGAGACTGGCCTGAGCAAGAGTGAGACCCCATCTCTACTAAAAATAGAAAAAATTAGCTGAGCATGGTGGCATGTGCCTATAGTCCCAGCTCTTGGGGAGGCTGAGGCAGGAGGATCACTTGAGCCCGGAAGTTTGAGTTTGCTGTGAGCTAGGCTGATGCCACGGCACTCTAGCCTGAGCAACGGAGAAAGACTCTGACTCTAAATAAATAAATAAATAAATTCTTGGGAAAAAAGCCTGGATTGAAGATAACATACAAATATTTAAAAAATACTGTTTCTTACCCATATCTACTTAAGAATGCATCTTTTGGGCATGTTCCACAGGATACCTTGCACAGGAAAGGTACACTAGTGCTCTTTAAAATTACCTATACACAAATAATTGAATATATAAGTACCAGGGATTTCAGAAAAAAAAAAGTTAGGATATGAAATAAAAAAACTTCAGAGAGTACTTGCTCCAGGTACAGAATCACAAGGCATCTTGGTTCACTCTCTCCTCCCAGGGATGAATTCTGTCCTTAGGAGTGCTTCCCTGGGGTGCACAGGGCTGCCTGTTTTCTCATCCCTGACTTCATACTGTTCTTGCCTTGCTTTTTTCATCATTGGCACACTTTGCTACGGGTGGGAGATAAAGTGTTCTGCCACCTCAGCAGAATTAAGAACCTTTCTTCTATGCGGGCCCCCAGTCCACCATTGGATTATGGAATCTTAGAGAACAAGGACACTATATCTGTCTCTTAGAACAAGGCCTGCCATAGAGAAGATGTTCATGTTTAATGAAATTGAATAGGGGGAAAAGTTTGGCAAACTTGGAATCCAAAGTGCTACACACATTGCTAGATGCTTGAAAAGGGAGAAATGCAGCCCCACATAAAAAGAGCTTACCAGTAAAATGGATTCTTCTTATAGCAAAGACTTAATCTGACAACATATGCTACATATGTCACTTTATCTTTTATTAGTAATTTCATTTTTTATATAGTAAAATCTAGTTTATTTAGAGCAGGGTATGTTAGTTACCTTGACATGATGGTTAATTCAAAGGTAATAAAGGATTGTTGACTGATTTTTAAAGTATGTTAATAAAATCTCATATATTAATAACAAAACTATATTCTATACAATCTCTTTTATGAGTCAGATAGTATTGCATCATTATGAACACTCACCACTATGGTACAGTGAAAAGGTCTAATTAGAATTTTCTGAATAGTTGGATTTTTGTACAAGATGAGATTACTAGTGCTCAGTCTAAATGTACGATTTTAAATTAATGTGAAAAGGAACTAAAAAACAGGAGAAGGGACAGGTAAAAGTACTGTTAAGTATATTGAGTTATGGTAGAAGTTTAAATTGTTGAAGATTTTATTCTTCAGAGGACAAAGCTAGATTCTGGCCAACTATGCCAAGCAGCCCCGAAGGGATGCTTATGACCTGGGTTGGCGCTTGGTGAAAAGGATCCTAGCTAACCCGTCCCAGACACAGCTGGTAGTGTCCACATCAATGACATGCTTCTAGTGGAGAGCTGCTAATACCAGCCCTCGAGGGTGTGACTTTATATTTGTAAATTTTGTATATTTGTGGGGTCTTAAGAAAGTAAGCTTGAGAATGACAAGAAGAGTAAAATCCAATTTCTTAATATTATAGCCTCCCAAATGATCAGCATACAAATTTCTATCCAGATATCTATGTACAAAAAGGTCGGAAAGATGCCCACGAAACTGTTGTGGTCACCTCAGGGGGGGTGTGTGAATGGGGCAGGGGGTGGAGGACAACCATTATGCTTTGCTCTGGACACTTCTCTATTGCTTGGATCTTTTACCACAAAAATGCATTCATGTAGTACTTGTACGTAAAAAATAGTTAAAAATACGTCTAGTCTTCTTGTATGAGAAAACAAAAGAAAAACGTTCTGTGAAAGTTCTCAAGGCACTGGAGCCTATCACCCACCGTTGCTCAGATTTAAACCGTCAAAATTGCTCTCAGTGAAAATGAAAACAAAAAAGGTCATTCTGTTAATCACGACATTTAGAATAACAAGAAAGGACCCACCTTTCTTATTTTCTGACACACAAAAATTCAACACCAAAATGTTATTAAATCGAGTTAGTATTATCAGTAAAAAATATGCTCTATTTCCCATTATTTATGAAGCCCTATCCTTTTCTTTCTTACCAATTACATTCCCTATCATTTCCAAAATATACAAACTGTTTTCAATCAACAGATTTCTTTATTACAGTGTGGAGCATGCTTGTTACTGCCTCTTTTCTATATTGAATCCTTGATTGGACAAGCATTTTGAATTTAACACGGACTATGATTGCACATATCAAACAAATTAAAGCTGCCAATCTCTTTTTGGAGACCATCCTTTATATACACTACCACTGAAGAGCACCCTAAGTGTATTTGCTCAGGAAAAATGGGGCAGGAGTGAAGAAATGATTGCCATCAGACTTTGTCATGTTATCTAGGTGCTCCTCTTATGAACATGCACACAGATGATTGCTGTCCTTTAAAAATGTATTTTGTAACTCTGATGTCAAAACCATCCATGCAGCTTTTATAATATTAAGCATCCTTTATATTAATCTTAGGGTAAAAAAGTAAAACAGAAACCAGAGAGTAGGGTTAGAAGGCTGACTTAAAGTTCTCTAATAAACTCGCTTTCGGGTGACGGGAGTGGGACGGCGGGAGTAGGATTTTTCCTGTTTCCCTCTCTAGAAAATGGGTAGTTTTCTGCTGAGGAACTTGAAGAGACTTGCAATTAAGTGGCACTAGAAAGAAATCATATTTTATTACTAGACAGGGATAGCATTCAAGGGTTAAAGTCTAGTAACACAAACTGACATGTTTTAAAAAACTTGAAGAAAGATGCAATCCTGTGGTTAAGGCAGAATTACTAGTTATTCAACTGGGAACTACGTGGAATAAACACTTTATAATAATAAATACTAGAACATTATTTAAATTATCAAAACAAACTTGACTTAGACATTACTAAATATAGGGCTTTTGCCATCTTACAAGCTACTTGAGATAGTTTCAGAAGCTTTCCATATTTGAATCGTCAACTGGAGGTGAGAATATTGAGGCAAGAGGACTCTTCTTTGATGCTTTTGTTTCTTTTAGGAACCAGGGATTCTTAAGGAGAGGGTTTCAGATTTAAATTTGGAAACTACGAAGAAAGTTGCAAAAACATACAAGAGAAAAAGAAAACCTCCCTGGAATCACTCTTCTTGTTCCTTTTAATGCAGGGATTTGGTTGGCTGCTCACCTTTTCCTTTCCCCCAAAGCTGTGAAAGCAAAGGCACTAATTTCTATAATACAGCTGAACTTTTGCAAGCTCAGCCACTAAACCTGGCCTTCTGACTTGCCAAGAACTAAAAGATGGGAGGGAATAATGGTGCTGAGGTCAAGCAGCTTTATTGGTTTTATCCATTCATTCGCTTGTCAGCCACCATCAGACACTGTTGGACTTAGTGCTTAGCAACACAAGGATGAAAAAGCAATTAGCCCTGGCTCCAAGGAACTCACGTTTAGTGGAACAGAGATGCATGGGAAGAAATAGATGTGGTAAAACAAAGAGCTATGTGAGGAGGTGAATGTCTAACTCTAACTCCATCTGAGGGCCACAGAAGGAGGCACATTTGAGCTGGGGGAGCATGAGTAGAGCTGGAAACAAGAGTCTGAAGAAAAAGAAGAAATTTAATTTAGGAAAGAAAACATACTGATCCTCCATTTCGCGAGCTTGCCTTGGTATCAGCTTGTTAATGTTTTCCAATAACAGGTAGGCTTTTAGTTTGTTATATACACTTCTAGCACATACTGATTCTGTACACAGTGTACACTGATAGGCAGTCAGATACTGAGAATTTTAAGGTATTGAACCCTTCCTTCCCTACAGCAACGTGATACGGAGGGAATTATAAGGTTAACTAGGTTCATTCAGTTGCTGCAATCTATTCGGTAATGTCCTCATTGATGATTTTTTTTTTAGTATAGATGTTTGGTATAGATAGCATACCAACATAGGATTTAAAAGCAGAAAGTTTTGTTACTGTCCTCACGGGACTCTCACTGAGGCTCTGTATCTACACTGGGTGCAACCGCACTAGTGCCTCATAGAATTAACATCAGTAGTAAATTGAGACATAATGCATGAAAAGGGCCTGTACTGTGTCTGGCACATAGTAGGTAGGCACTTGGCTCAGGATAGCTACCAATGTTGTATTCTTTTATTGATGTATTAATTGCCCATGGCATTATGAGACTTGAACCATACCCTTTTCTCCTTGGAATCCACAAGGAACTACTCAGAATTACTTTAGGTGAATGTGACTGGCATACGGTACTTTTCAAAATGCACACAGTATTTATTAATAGAGTCCATAAACTGAAATTACAGATTCCATAATACTGTACTGTGGAAAAAGCCTTAAGTATTTATTTGGTGTCAACTACCTAATTTCAACACTTCTTGTGTGTCTAATACGTGCGAGGAAGTAAGCTAAAATAAGACATATGAACGTCAAGATGACATTTTATATAATTCAAGAATTCTAGGATGTGTACAAGAACATGAGAATTCACGTAGAAAGTCACTCTTTAGTTGTTTGTTATACAAATATTTTTATTTGAACCTTAATAACTATAATTTACTTTGTGAACTTCCTGGCATACACAAATCTTTACATATAATCAATTTATTAAAAAGTATGAAGCAGCATACAACTACTTTTATTTTGGGGGTAGAATTAATTGTCATAAGACATTTATTAGCAGAAGGTCTATGAACTGGTGCATCTTCAGAAGAATCTAGCTAGATGGTATGTCTGTCTAGCTAATGGTGTTCGACTATTTTTTTTTTTAATTTGAATGTGTTTGGGTAGGACTCACACTCCTCAGCTCCCCACCAATCAGCACTTTCTGCAGTCTACACCCTGATATTTGATCCTTGAATGTGCTTGAGTTTACAACCCCTCTGGTAGATGTTAGACCATAATGCAGAACTTGGCTCAATTAGCACCTAGGGAATACCCTAAGCGTAATGGCAGCACAAACTCCTTCAAATATCAAATCTTTTAGGTCATGAGGGTTTTAGTGATTTGAAATTCACTTCTATGCTGCCAGAATAGACTGGTGGGGAATTATTATTAAATAGTTTGGGGAAAATAGGTATATTTCTTTTCTTTTTTTCTTTCTTTTTTCTTGAGACAGGGCCTTGCTCTCTCACTCAGGGTAGAGTAGTACAGTCGTGTCATCATAGCTCACAGTAACCTCAAATTCCTGGGCTCAAGCCATCCTCCTGCCTCAGCCTCCCTAGTAGCTGGACTATAGGCTCGTGCCACCACACTTAGCTAATTTTTCTATTTTTTGTAGAGATGGGGTCTTGGTCTTGCTCATGCTGGTCTTGAACTCCTGGCCTTAGGAAATTTTCCTGCCTTGGCCTCCCAAAGTGCTAGGATTACAGGTGTGAGCCACCATGCCCAACCAGGTATAACTTATTTCTAAGTGGTTAAAGATGATTTTGTTGACATAGTATAATAATTGCCTTTTGTTTTTTAAGGAATTTTTGAAAAGGTTCTACAGATTCCTTATATGATTACAAATAAGAGTTATGTATTATTATAGACTTACCATTATATATCAAGTAAGTTGTATTTATTGGATTCCAACTATGTACACACAGTATCTCATTTAGTCTACATACTTAATTACTCTTTGAAGGACAGGCATTATTGAAGCATTACCACGTTATTACTGATTCTGCAACAACTCTTTGAGAAATGCTGAACAATGATTTTGATCTCTATTTTAAGGTTGGAAAACTCATACCACAGGCATTCTGTTAGAGAGTTCACAGAGACACTACAATGGGAATCCAAGTTTTCTGACCCCCAAGCCTATGGATTCTCCACTGGCTGTAACCCTTGAAAGAGGGATTTGACAAAGATGAGACAAAAGAGTCTCTTAAGAGGATCACTTATAATTCTGTGTGACTGGTCTGAACCAGGGTTGGGGCAGGGTGGCTCTTTCTCTGTCACAATGAATTGGAATCAGACAGGCCATTGAGTTTCTTGACATATTAATATGCTGATATTTTGTTGAAAGTCATCTATCTAGGTTCAGGTTTCATTATTTTATACATAATCTTTTGAACTGAATGCTTCTCACCTAAAATACTCCCTAACAATGCTATTAATCAAGCCTTTCTACATGCATGTTTTTGAGTCAGTTTTTAAAACAAAGTGATTATTTTAAATACACACAGACTCTATTGTTCCTTAATGAAACATGCAATTCAAGGAACTATTATGACTCTGGAAATAGTTATTATTATTATTATTTAATCTAAGAGGACAGGTTGGCCTTATGTCATTGAAGGGAGAGGAGAAAAACGAATTGGGATTGTTCCTATATAGTAGTAAGATTCCATGGGGTTACCATTATATATATTCAAAATTAAAACTATTAATAGCATAGAAGGAAATTCTTATAGACTTTAAAAGTTTTGAATAGATAACCCAGCCCACATTAGTAATAAGTGCAAAGGCTGAGCATACGTGAATCATCCAATTAATTTGCAGCATATGACAGAAGGAGATAGAATAGTGAAGGGCTGAAGAGTACAAACTGCTAGAGTCCCACAGCCATGGGTGGAAGGTCTAGATGTGCCATTTACCAGGTAAGCTACTCAACCTCTCCTAGAATGTTTCCTCTCCTTTAATAAAAAACCTCAGAGTTTTAGTTTAAGAAAATTTTTTTTTTAGAGAGAGGGTCTTGCTTTGTTGCCCAGGCTGCAGTGCAGTGGTGTGATCACAGCTCACTGCAGTTGTCAACTCCTGGGCTCAGGCGACCTCCTGCTTCAGCTTCTTGAGTAGCCAGGACAACAAGTATGTGTCACCATGCCTGGCTAACTTTTTTTTCTATTTTTTATAGAGATTGGGGTCTTGCTATGTTGCCCAGGCTGGTCTTGAACTCTTGGACTCAAGCAATCCTCTTGCCTCAGCCTTCCACAACGCTAGGATTACACATGTAAGCCACCATGCCTGGCCCCAGAGTTTAAGGTTTTTAAGGTCAAATGAAATATACGCAAAGTACTTACTATGATGTATAGTAAACACTCAATAAATTATTAGCTATGATTATTAGCTATTCATTCCACACCTATTTATAATAAAGATTTAAGCTGTTCTGTAATCAAAAGAAATTTGTTCAAGTTAATACGATATCAGTTTAATGGTATTTATAATCATAATCATTATTGTGCTATATTATAATTAGGCACAAATGGTAAACTGTTGGTGTAACTGATTGTAATTAGCACACAGTCAAACTATTTTTTTTTTACAGTTTTCCTCCTTTGTTCTTGATATAACATGTGATCAATATTATTACCAACTGCTTCCCCTCATTTACTGGTTGCATGATTTTGATCATATCACCTATCTTCTTTAACATTTCCTTTTCTTCTCTATGAAATGGTAATAAGACCCATTTCATAGTTAAGATTAAACATAGTAAAATATAGTAAAGAATGAAAAGTAAATATAATATATAAAAAGATGCAGTAAAAACGTAAAGATAACATACATAGAGACATAGCAGAGTGCCTGACACATAATTGATCAATAAATGACAGCTGTCTGCGGGTGGTAGCATTTTAGTTTGTCATGACAATACAATGCTCTTCCCCTGTGGAAGTTAATGCCCATATTCTCAAAAACTTTAAGTCTAGGAATAAGCTTTGAGAGGCATGAAGGTGGGTAAGACTTTAGAGCAGGATTAAGCTATACTGATGCCTGGGTCTACCCCAAAGAGTCAGATTTTACCAGCCTAGGCACTGGGATTTTTTTTTAAAGCACCTAGGTTAGGCTTTATCGGGTATTTGAAGCAGAGAACCTCTGTTAGAGGGTCAGCTGTGCATAGGTAAAACCTGTTCCTGGTTCCAGGGATGGTCAGGAAGAACCTTTGTGAGTCTTGCTTACTTTGGGAGGAGAGGAAGTAGAGAGGAGATCTCTTCTCACTCCTCCTGGGCACCTGAATAGGAAATAAGTCAGGTGTGCTTTTAGGGTTGACCTTAAGGATAGCTTTGCCTATGTGTGATTTTAGGAACAACAGGAAAGTATCCCTGCTCCAAATATAACCCATCATCTACTCGCTAATGTCTGATATTCTTTCCACATAAAACAAAGCAAGTTAAGTCTGACAACACAAATAACCTTGGAAAGAATATAATCACATCACAAAACAAATCTTTTCATTTTTTGAAAAGTACAAATAGAAAGTTTCCCCTTATATTAGAGGTTGAGAAGGAGGCAGGTAGCAGGAGAGCTCTGGACACCTAAGGGATACCAACCAAACAAGATGCGTGAAAAGAACAGAAACTGAACTGAGCAAACGAAACACTAGTATCCCTGTGAGTTTACAGTTTCATTGTAGGAAGCAACAAAGGAATTGTGCAGGAATGCATCTTTATGGAAGCCCCAGTGGCAAGGTCATGGAAGGAATAGCTAGCCCCAAACTTCTAGCAAATGTATCTCCTCTAAAAGCATGGTGCTTTCACACTGGAAGTCGAAAATATTCTCACTGAACATGTACAATACTAAGGTCCCATGAGGGGAAAAAAAGCAATATGTTAATAGAAAAATCAAGCCTCTATCACTGTGGTTCCACGTCAGAGCCAAAGTAAAAACAGTATTTCAATTCAGTATCTGAAAATAACTTTAGTTCTGTCTAGTTTGTGGCTATCCCAGCATTACATATGGATCAAATTGTGCCAGTTAGGACACAACCTAGAGAATTTTCTCCTTGGTAAATACCTCAAATATGGTTCTTTAAGTTTGTCAGCCATCCTAGACACATACTGATGGACAAACAAAACATTCCAGAGAGTCAAAATACTGTTATGATATAGCTGTTTTAATTTTAAGTTTATTTAGCATTTCAAAACATTTTTGGGAGTCACTTTATCCAACATCCTCCTAATATAGTTGAGCCTTTTTTTTTTGATTTTGCCATTTTACAAACATCTTCCTATTTATGCTTTTCCCCCGAAAGAAAGATCATCTCATAAGCATCGATCTTTCAAATGTAGTAGCTTTTCATCTAATCTTTCTGATACTGTCAACACAAGGGGTTTCCTTTCCCAGTTGGTTCACCCACCATCAGCTCTAGGTGAGGCTGGGTCTTTGAAGCCACCTTGGTCTCCTCAGAGTACCCAATCACACATCTGGTCTACTGGGAAGAGGTGCAAAGCCCAGCAGATAATTTTCAACGGCAGTATCAGAAATGTAGCTGTCCTTTTAGGGTTTGTATAAAATTCTTTATTTAACATGAAGGTAGAATTGATACAGGGAACTTTCTAGTATGCTCATTTCTACTTCAATTGATATACAGTGCATCAGTTGTCTAATAGCTATTGAAATATTTGAAGGCAGAGGTGCCACAGAGATGACAGAAGGTCCTTAGATCAGGGATTGAAAGCTGGAAACCTACCAGTTGAATCTAGCTGAACACTGTTTGGACAGCACAGTGTTTCAAAAGTTTCTGAAACTGAGTGCCTTTAGGAAGGCATGCTGGGCTAAGCTAACCTTAAACTTTATCCTAAAGGACTTCAAAGGATTTTTAGTGCAGGGAGTTTGTTTTTCAGCAAGATCACTGTGGAAGATAAATCAAGGGGGGGATAGATACTTAGACACAGTGTGGTCCAGTAGATATTAATGCAAGCCATATATGCCATTTAAAAATTCCGAGTAGCCACATTTTAAAAATCCTAAAACAGACAGTATAAATTTTAATGTTTCATTTAATCCAATACATCTAAAATATTACCCTTTCAGCATATAATCAATGTATGAATATTAATGAGGTACATCTAACACTTATATAACACATCTCAACTTAAACTAGCAACATTTCAAGTGCTCAGATAGGCACATGTGGCTAATGGCTACCTCAATGGAGAGAGCAGGTATAGAAGTAGAAAAACCAGTAAGACTTGTCTAGGAATCCTCTTGTGAGGACTACCTGCTATGGTGGCAGCAAGTGAAAATGGTGGGAAAGAGAGAGCCGCAGGGTGGACTCAGAGGTAGAACCAGCTTATAAATCTTTGACATGGACTGGATGTAGAGGGAATGGGAGAGAAGGGTCTGTAGGATGATTTCTGGCTTGGGTGACAGAACAGGTGAGGAGTGTCACTGGCTGGGAAAGGGAGGGCAAAAGAAATAGCTGGTGGGGAAAGAGGAGTACAGTGACTTCAGTTTTGGACATGCTGGTTTTGAGAGATGTTTGTGGGACATCTAAGTGGACATATTCAGAAGATTATTAGGTCTGAAAGTCAGTCTGAAAGAGTGGTAGAGTCAGATTTGGAGTCCTTGATGTATAGGGTACAGATGAGATCATCCACAGAGAACACAGAGAGTGAAGAGAATGAAGAGAAAACTGGAGAATCCAGTGTTTTCTGTATGTGCTGCACCCCCCATTACAAAAATAACACAGTTTGTCAGGAAAATGACAGCTAGCATTTCATTGCATTTCCTGCCAGCCTTTTTCTAAACTGATGTGCATGAAGATTTGAATGTGTTACTATAGGTGAGAATATATTGACTGCACAGACCTGAAACCTGTTTTTATTACTTAATCCACACTGTAACATTTCTCTGTGCATTATACATGTTCTGTAAAAGTGAGTTGTGACGGCTGTATAATCTTCTATGATACAGAAGCACAATTTTTTAAACTATAGTAACACAGAGATTAACATATCAACATAAATTGTGGTCCACAGTTTTGATTATGTAAGAGGAAATCATTTTAAAAACAGAAAACAAATGGGCCAGAGAGGTCAATGGTAAAATAAAGACGGACTGGAAAGATTCCATCAGGTTTGGAAACTAGGAAGTCACTAGAGACTCTGGTGTGAGCAATAGAGCTGCTGAGTGAACTAAAAGCTAGGAAAGTAAAGAGCATATTATACAGCTCTCTTACAGGAATCTTCCAAAGGAGAAATGGGGCAGAGGAATATAATATTAAAGACAAACTTTCTGTTTTGTGAGGTTTTAAAATGGCCAAGGCTTAGTGTCTCTGGAATGACTGTGTCTGTTCTATCCCCTTGCAAAGATCACCTCCAAATGTCACCTCTTCCATGAAATCTTTCCCACTAACTCGAGCTCTATCTGATCTCCTCCTCTTATAAATGGACTTAAAATGTATACTCTGAACCTCCCAATATACCACTTAGGCTAGTGCATTTGGAGACATTATTTGGTTGTCACAATGGTGGTGAGTGGTGCTACTGAACATCCTACAATGCACAGGAGAGCCCCCACGACAAAGAATCACCCAGCTCAAATGTCAATAGTGCCAAGGTTGAGAAAACCTCTATTATTTGGAATTCAAGCGACCTCTCTCCCATCAGAATACAGAACGATCATGATACCTTCTAACTGCTCTCCCTGCTTCTCCTCTTGTTCGCTATAATATGGCAGGAGTGACCTTTAAAAACAGATCAGACTATGCCATGTCCCTTTTCTGCTTAAAATCTTCAATGGCTTCCCAGCACACTTAGTTTCTCCACACCCATTTCCTATAGGTGACAACTCTCCTGAATTTGATGTGTCTCCTTCCTACCTGTGTCTTATACTTTCACTATATATTTGTATAAGCATAAACACATATTGTTTTGATATTGTTTATAAAATTTATACAAATCATTTCATTTTTACTTTTCTATCTGTAACTTGCTTATCTAGGGGACTATTACAAACAATGCTGAGATACTCATATGTACACATCTCCTTGAGTGTGGCACATGGGACTCTGTCTCTAGGGCATGTACCGAGAAGTGGAATTGCTGGGTCCTATGCTTGCACACCTTCACTTTACTAGATGTTGCCACATTTCTTATACCAATTTACTCCCATCAACAAATGTAAGAGAGTTCCCATGTCCTCACTGTTTACTAAACAAAGCAAAACAAAAACTAGAGCCAGCATTTAAACATCAGCTAATTTCACAGGACCATCCATATCTCTTGCTCTGCTTGAAAAATCAGAACGTCTGCCAAAACAGAGCTCATGTTTTCCGTATGAAAACAGCATGTGCTCTTTGCCATGGTCCTAAAGGCATTAGAGTTTTGATCTGTGTTAGGTAGCCATGACACATTATTAAAATGTTGTACCATTCCAGCCAACAGTCTTCAGTGTGGCACGCTGGTATCCCTTGAGTTCGAAGGTCTGGGAGTTGGCAACACCCAAGGCGATGACCCATATACAAGTCTTGTGTCCCCCCACCAGAATCTGGTCTCTTCTTCACCAGCTTTCTTCCTTATCCGCAAACCCATCAGTACTATTAATTCTACTTAATGGCTGCTACTTGCTTCTCTCTTCCTTCCCTTCTTTTACTACCTACATTCTTAGTCCTCTCCTCCTTCTTCCATACTTTTTTGGCCTTTTATAGACATTTCCAGGCAACCAGAACTCTGGACTCCAGAGCTGCATGGTTGCTTCTGTTGCACAAGGCACTTTTCCATATGGCTTGCGGCTGTTTCATGGCAGTGGGCTTACTGTGCCAGTTAGAGTGCTTAGTTAGGATCACATTTACGCTTATATTCTCTCTCTCACACTGGCTAAGCATATAATAGGTATTCAATAAATACTGTGTAAGTTAGTTCAGGAGATAGCAGGGGCTTGAATTTTCATTATCTATTTATTAATAAAAGGTAAAAGAGAATGAATAAGCCAAAATTCTACTCTGGTATTTCCCAAATTATGTCTTGCAACCACTTAAATATGGAGAGAGTTGGCTTAAAATAGATTTATCTATTGCAGGACATCTTTGAGCCTCGAATATGCTAATGCACATTGAAAACAACAAAAGGGCAGGGGGATATAGAATGTAGCATTTTCTAAACTTCTTGGGTCAGGGAGCCTTTGTTACCCCCAGGCACTAGAATTACATAGAACACAGACTAGGAATGCTGCTCTTTTTAAACAACTTTCAACATTTATTTCTTTCCCTACAGTACTTTTTAAAGTCTATTTTGTTTCTAACAATAGAGTTACCTTCCTAGAAAATCTTGGGTTATATATTTTTTAGTTATTCAAAGTAATTCCTCCAATAGGGAGAAGGAGAGGGATTAGGTAGAATATTTGTTTTATTTTTTTCCCATTGAGGAATTTTAATAATGAAGCTTTAAAAAATGGTTTTAGGTATCTCTTGTTATTGAAAGATAAAATATAACAAATTGGTCGATCAAAGCCAACCAAAACAAATCTACACATCTCTGAACAAATCCTAAATTGCAAGCTACAGAAGATCAAAATGAACAAGTCTGCACCATCATAACCAAAATAAAAGGCAACTCTGTAACCAAGCTCTCAAAGTGGCTGAGAGTTCTCATAAAGCCCACGTCAGCCTTCTGTCCCTGAGCCCAATGCTAACTAACCCCCACGTGTGATAAAGTCATGAACAATGTGGGCTGCCTAATGCAAACTGTGTTCCCGACTTGCTGACAAGGTTAAAGCCATTTCACATCATAAAAACTGTCCAGTGGGACAAACGGTTGTATCCAATTGTCCCCTTCTTGAGGGCAGAGACTGTGTCTTAGTCTTGCTCTGGATCTCTGTGGGTCAACCCACTATGCCTGTGACATAGCAGATGCAGAGGAAATGAAGTTAGTAGAACTTACTGCTACAGAAAAGCAAGGAAAAAAAGAGTAAGCTCACAAATGTCCTTGCTCTTAGGAAACTGAAAAAGTCCTTTTATAGCCTTCTTGGGACTAGGCTCAAGTAGCTATGAGCAAGTACTGTTAGCTGAGCTGGTAATACTCTTGTAACCTTCAACTGGGCCAGCCTGCCCTCTTAAAAAGAATAGCTCATTTAACCCCCGTGCTACAGGGGCTCCGTAGTGGCACTTTTTCGATTTAAGGATGACAGCTATTCCGTGATTTACTGTGGTCTACTGACCAATGAAGAATAAGACAATATCACCAAATGTGACAGGCTGAACTTCTTACAGATTTGACATTTGATGCTCACCGTATTTACTACTAGTACAAATCAGGCTGAGAAACACCTACCATAAATCAGATATCTAACACCAACAAATTATGCGCCCATTACAGATGACCTTTGGAGTTGCTCAAGGTACAGTCACAATCATGCATTAAAAAAACCTGCCTTTCACTGTAATGTGTGAATGTATGAAATTAAATGAGGCTTGCAATGTAATCAGTGTGGTTGGCTGCTTTAATATATTCCATTTCAATTTCAAATCACCACAAGCCAAGAGTGACGAATCTAATTTGATCAGTTGTTCACAAAAACACAGAAAAGCAAGTGTAGATCTAGCAACACAGCCAGATTTTTAAAGGAATTAATATTTTCCACTACCACCAGTCCTTAACATATTTTTAAAAATAGTAACTAAAAACAAGCCCAAACACATTCTTTCCTCAATAAAAATTCAACCTGCACACTCAAAAGTTAAAAAGAGGCAATATTTAAGTAAAAAGTATATTTAATTTTTTAAAAAGCCAATGACATATTTCAAATGTACTAAAAGAAAACTATTAATAAAACCAAAAGGTCTTATAAGGCATTTGGAACCAATGTGGAAGGTACTCCAGCACTGACTATTAGTATCTAGCAACACTCTGTGTATTAACACAATTCTTTATCTCCATCTCTACAAGTTAGGACAATATAACTTGTGAATCTAGTCACTGTCATAACTCTAGGTCTTTAGGTCCCTAGCAGCTGCTTAGCAGAGCATGTAACAAACAACATGCTGAGATGGGAATAAGGTTGCATTATTCCCATCACCTTTCAAAGTTGTGGTGCTCTTCAGAATCTCCCTAATTAATAAACAGTTTTCAAGGTTTTAGCATTTTCCTTTAGGCCTCTGCACATTATTTCTAGATTAAAAACATGGAATATTTCCAGGAGGTACACATTTGGTGGAGGGAGGCCTTCCAAAAGGCTCCCACAGTGGAAATACACACAATCTCATCTAGTCACTCAACAAACAGCAGCCAGAGTGATCTTTTGTAAGTCCTAAATCAGATCATGCCACTCTCTTATTTAAAAGCTTCAAGGAACTCCCCACTGTACTGAGGATAATATTCATACTCCTTATCCAAGCCCTTCTTTCAAGATCTAGCCCCTCCTTATCTTTCCAACTTCATCTCCAATTATTTTCCCTCTACTGGCTGTGACCTCTTGGCTGCTGAAAGATGCCCCAGCTTCGGCCTCTCTACCCTTGCCATTCCATTGGTGTAGAATGTCCTACACCTCCAGAATCTACTACTTCTTGTCACTCAGTCTCAGCTCAAACACAACCTTCATAGAAAGAAATCCTATCTACTTCCACCAAACCACCCCACTTTATTGTCACTGTAGGGGTTGTTACCGTCTGAAATGATCTTGCTCATCTCTCTTCCTCTATAGAATGTGCCATGAGATCAGATACCTCGGCTATGCCTGATGCATGGTAAGCAATCAATAAATATTTGCTAAAACCAAACCTATAATAAAGGGCAGAGCGGCTAAAGTCTTTGGAGTCTGCTGGTCCCAAGTTTCAATTATGGGTCTGTATTAGATTTACTGTCCTAGAAAATAAGTTTATCTGTTTAATCTGTTTAATATCTGTAAAATGGGGATAATAGCATTCATTTAGCAGATTATTGTGAAGATTAGCATTACCACATGTAAAGAGTTGAATGGTTCAATAATAAAGGATTTAATATTTGTATTTTGTTTTTATTTGCCTGTCACTACTAACTACTGACAAATCTGCTTTAAATAAAAATGTCAACTTAATAACAAAAATATGGATGAGTCTGAATAAATCAACACTACGTTGCCCTGGAAACTAGTGAATTACAAACACGAATGGACAGAAATAAAAATGGCATGATTTCTAGAGTTTCAAACCAAGTGATAGGTGATGTCTCCATCACTTAAAAAAAAAAAAAAAAAGAAAGACACAGATAGGTTCAAAGTCTTTAGAGGGATAGAAAAAGGAAAAGCCACACAACAATTTTTTTAATTTATATTATATGCAATCACTGTTGTACTATTCGATATAGTCATTTGAAAAAGTAATTTTGTTAATAACTTACTCTGTCTTTTCTCTGGGAATACTTTTACGTGGTGTTTAATTCTCTCAGGGAAGCTTAGTTTTGAAAGATCAATTTACTGAAAAATAAATTTTTTCATTTTATTAAAATTCCCAGCTGAAATTGTGGATTTGTGTATTTCTCTTCTTATCCCTTTTCATCTTTGCCTTAGATCTGTCAGTGTTGTATTATTAGAAATATACAGGCATAAAATTTGTGTGACTTAAAGTTTAATGAACCCTTTTATCATTATGAAATTTTACTTTTCATCCCTAGCAATATATCTTTCCTTAAAATCTAGTGATATTAACATAGTCATGTCACTTTCTTTTGTTTTGTCTTGCCTTGTATGCCTTTTGATTCCATCCTCTTACTTTCAATTGCTCAGTGTTCTTATACTTAGTCTATTGTAATAATAGACACTTAAAATTGGTTCTGATAATGCTTGCCTTTTCATTATAGTGTTTATTCTAATAATATTTATTTTATTAGAAATTATACTATAATTATTGTTTCAATAATTATATTATAATTGGTTTTACATCCACCATCTTGTTGGTTGTTTTCTATTTGCCTCAAATGTCCTTCATTCCTATCACTACATTTCACAGTGGGGTGGAGAACCTGAGGCTTTGGGGCCACATGTGGTCTTCTGGATAAAGGAATTTGTTTTGTGAAGTTTGGATTCAGTTGAGTCACATGTTACATTTCCAGGTATATTTTAAACATATTTTAAAAAATCATTTTGCATTCTTTTACATTTATCTTTTGTCACTCTTCATGTCTTTGGCAGTTGCATGCATTTTGATTCGGGATCATTTTCCTTCAGCTACGACAACTTTCTCTGATGTTTCTTACTCTGAATTTATGCTGACAATAACATTTAACTGCTTTTTTTTACATTGCCATTATTTTGATAAATATTTTCCTGGGTATGCACTTCCTTTTTTGCTGCTTCTTTTTTTCTTGCAACACTTTGAAGTGCCACTCCATTATTTTTTGGCTTCTAGTTTCTACTTAAGAAATCCACTGCTTGTCTGGTAATGCATGATGATTTGTATAATTTCTCTGAATGCTTTTAAAATTTTCTATGTCTTTGGCTTCTAACAATTTTGATTATGGCATAAAAATCTAGGATTTTGTTTGGGTCTTGGTGGATTTTTCTGAGCTTCATAAATTAGATGGATATGTCTTAAGCAAGTTTTGAAAACTCTTTGGTCATTATCTCTTCAAACATTGCTTTGTCATGTTTCTTCTCATCATTTGTGGGACTTACATGTATGTTAGAAAGTTTGCCTGTGTTTCACATATCTCTTAACCTCTGTTTGGTTTTCTTTTAATCTCTTTGAACTTGAGAGTATGGATTTTTCCTACTGTTCTGCCTTTAAGTACATCAAACCTATTATATCTTCACCTGTTTCTTGTTTAAACCACCCCTGAATTTTTAAACTCAAATATTGCATTTTTTCCTTCTAGAATTTTCATTTTATTTTTAAATATGGATTTCCAATTCATTTTTAATTCTACAGGTTTTCTTCTATTTTGCTTGCCCTATTCTACCTACATCTCTAAAATATTTATAATAGTTATTTTAAAATATTTGCCAACAGGATCCCAGTCTGAATCATCTGGGGACTGTTATTTTTATTTTTATGTTCCCAATTTCTTGTCTCTCTAATCATTTCTTTTAATTTTTCATTAGATGACAGACATTGTGATTGAAATTTAACAGACTTATAATGAGGCAAAAATAGTGGAGACATTTCAGGAGTCCTATGCATTTGTGATATTTTGTCATTGTTTACTCAGATTGAGTGTTGTTCTTAGGTCAAATGAATATTAAAACTGAAGGTCCTGTTGATAATAAATGTGCTTCGATGTTGGTGGGGAGATGATAAGTGCAGTTTTATTTTATCTTCTTGCTTCATATCAAAACATAAAATCTTACATAAACTAGAATAAGAGATTATGGTGCATAAAATCTATTTCGTAAATTATGAAATGTTTAGAAAACAATTTTTTTCTTTAAAGTTGATCAAAGCAATTGAAAAAACAAGTACAAGCAGAAACATTGATTGACTGAAAATGTCTTTTTGGAGAAAGGGAGGAGGAAGAAGGAGAGAGAGAGACCTTTGCCAGTTTATATACTTTCAACTACAGCCTGTTTTCTCAGCCATCCACCCACCAATATTACTTTGCAGCCTAAAAAACAGTGAAGTGTAGTGGATTGAACATGACTTAAAATCAGAAATCAGGCTCCATCATTTCCTGCCTATGATATATTGGCCAGTTAACTCAATCTTATTTTTACTTTTCAGCATACTTAACACATATTTACAGTATGGGTAAGGGCATTAATCATGATGTTTTCAAAGAGTTTGACACATCATTGGTAGTCCAAAATGGTACTTATTTTCAAAATTATACCAATAGAAATAATATGAAAGAATGTTTTACTGCAATTTCAAAGCCCACTTTTAATATTTAAAATAAATAATTCCTGAGTTTGTAAATTAATACAAGGTATTTTTCCAACTTTCTTTTAACAATTTAATCTTTGTATTATGTTAGCCTGTAGAAGTAATTCTTTTAGATGTAATAATTAAAAAGGGGAGAGCATTATCAGTAGAAACTCATTTAATTTTCTTTGTTTTCTTGAGAAGCAATGAAATGCATTTAATATTTTAATAGCTAAAAATTAATAGCTTAAAACTGCAACCTCTTTAATTTGTGAATATTTCCTTTACTTGTTCTTTAGATATAATTCTGATATTTATTCTCATTTATAGTTTCTCATTTTTTTCTATCTATTCTGATTGTATGTTCTTGATATCTACTTAAATCTTTTAGTTATCTTTCTGTTGATGTAAATAGTTGACTTATTTCACGAGCACTTAAATTTTGGTGTTCCAGTTTGCTCTTATGTATCTACTCTGATTTTATAACTCATAATAAGTGACTTTATGTTTACATTTGTATTAAATTAAACATACATCTTTTAAGTGAAGTTCCTCTCTCGTGTAATGTAAAGAAAGAACTAATGCATCTTACCAGTGATAGTGAAGATGTTTCTATTTCTTCAATTCTAATTAATCCTAAACTACTATTAATATATCTATTTCCAATTATTTTAATTGTTCCAGAATGCCTTATTTGGTTTAATTTATATTTAATATATTTTTGCTGTGTTTTCTATTTTTTGTTTGATTCTCAAATTTAATATATTAATTTTGATGACTTTGTATTAGAGAAACTAGTACTATTACTATATAAATTAACTTCTAGATAATTTGTACACTTTTAAGCATTATTACTTTCTTTTCTTTCCTAGAATAATGAAGAAAAGACTTGGGTCAGAGGTGCAGAAAAATGTAATTTCTTAGAAATATATTTTTTAGTTTCACAATGAAGGAAAACACTGTGTACAGGTTTGTTTTGAAAGAATAAATAGTTTGATAAAGATGAGATCAGGATGCAATATTAAATGTTACTGAGAAGGTTAATATGACTGAATTGTATGAAGAACAAAACGAAATAAGCCAGAAGTAAGACAATATTTAGGGAACTTCTTTCATTTCACTCTAACTCATCAAAACTTCTACTTCTTTGAGAGAAATGCAATCATCTTTATAGAGTCATTGAAGGATTGTTTCACTTGCTTGTTTCTCAAGGTGTAAATGAAGGGGTTCAACAAGGGTGCCACAGAAGTAGTGAGCACAGACACTCCTTTGTTTATGGCCACCTCATCCTTTGCTGAGGGCTTGATATAGATGAAGATGCAGCTTCCATAGGCAATGGAAACCACAATTATGTGGGATGAGCAGGTGGAAAAGGCTTTTTTTCTTTGCTGAACAGAGGGGAATCTCAGAATAGTTCTGATTATGTATGAATAGGACAGAATCACACAGACTAGGGTGATAATGAGTGCAAATACAGCCACAAGTATAATCATCTGTTCTATTATCCATGTATCTGAGCATGAGATCTTTAGGAGGGGCCCTGCATCGCAGCTAAAATGATCAATGGCATTGGAATCACAGAATTCAAGCTGGAGGCCCAAGCTAAGTGGTGGGACAATAATCATCAGCCCAGCCACCCAACAGCAGAGGATTAATAAGGTGCACACCCTGTTGTTCATGATGATCATATAATGAAGGGGTTTGCAGATGGCCACGTAGCGGTCATAGGACATGGCTGCCAAGAGGAAAAATTCTGTTGCTCCAAAGAAAATAACAAAAAATATTTGACTCGCACAAGCATTGTAGGTAATGGTGTTGTCCCCAGTTGATATACTGTACAGGAATCTAGGAATACAGACTGTGGTAAATGAGACTTCTAAGAAGGAAAAATTTCTGAGGAAAAAGTACATAGGAGTTTTTAGGTGGTGATCTACCAAGGTGAGGGTAATAATAGTCAGGTTCCCTGTTACACTCAGCATGTAGGTGAGAAATAGAAAGATGAAAAGCAGAACTTGCAGCTGTGGGTCATCTGTGAGTCCCAGCAGGATGAAAGTTGTTACTGGTGTGTGGTTTCTCATCATTGACCTTCAATATCTAACCAATCCTCATATAAAAATCAAGATTTATGAGAAGGGAGATATTCAATTTCATAGCAAAAGGCTATACATGCAGAGGCCAAACAAACCAGCCTACATTTATTTTCACCCTTCACATAATAAACAATACCTCCACTATTTCAATAGTTTTTCTAAATTTTTTATATAAACAATGGAGGCTTCCTTTAGAATTCATGTTACTGTAAAACAATCCAACTTTTTCTTTGATCATTCTTTGCCCCACAGAATTTACAAGTGCATCTGATTGTAGATCATTACATGGATGAGATTTACAAATGGGTCAGAAAATGATGATGTCATTTCATGGGTACTTAAAAGTTCTTTGTCCAAGACAAACTCTGGATATAGGAGATATACAGGTAATTAAGAACATAAATTCTCTTCAATTGTTATTCAGTTGTTCTAAGGGAAAGATGCATTTCTCCTGGAAAACAAACAAATAGCAATGATATAACATTGGACTTAAAGAGCCTTTCCCTGGTCTCTTTATTTTTCTTTGTTGGTATTCCTCATTCTCAACACATGGTACATAGACGGTGTGATGTAAAACTGTTTTATCTATAGTGTGAGAAAAACTTGGGTTAAGGTATTTACAAAAGGAACATTCTCACATGCTATCATTTTATGTTCAGTTGTCTAACTGTAGTTACTTTTCTCTCAAAGCCCCAGAAGCTAATCTATAATTAACATGACTAAATACAGTCTTCCAGGCTGTGTCTTTTTTCATTATGTTAATAATTCCTTTAAAGAGACTTTAGTGTCTCCTTATTATCTGACTCCCACTCAATTTAGGCTTGTTAACCCTTTGTGTCCTCACTTTCACTTCTGCCTCCTGTAGCTTTCCTAACACCTGCAAGGACTTCATTACTGTTGAAGCTAAGGGCACAGTTTAGTTTTTATGTTGCCTGGCATTGTCATAGCATTGAAAAATAACATTTCAATCATTCCTTAAGTAGGTTCCATGCCATCATTCTGATAGTCTTCCTAGTTGTAGATCTTTTGTTTTAGTGTCTCTCTTTTTAGTCTCTTCTCTTTTCATCTGTGAGATATTGATATTCTCCAATAATCTATCTTCAGACTCCTGACTTCTTCTTTTCTGTTTGCCATTCTTCTTACTCTCTACTCTCCAAGCGTGATGTCACCTAGGCCAATTGATTTAATTATTATTTATGTGATATATTTCAAAGACCAGACACATCTTTCATAAAAAGCATCCCTAAGTATACAACACAAATTGGATGTTCCACAGACACCTCACTTACTATTAATGCATGCTCTCGGTAGTCATATTCTAAGCCTTTTCTTCTTCTGGTGCTATTATTTCTTGATATAGATTAATCTCTTTTGTGTAGACTTCAAGGCTCTTCATGGACAGGACTTTTCTTGATTTTCCCATTTTATCATTTGCCATTTTCTTACCTTTCTTCCTTATGACTTAAGTTCCATTAACATCGACTACTCCCAATTCTTCATATTTTGTACAGGGTATCTCCTCTGCAGAGGGGAATCTTTTGACTGACTAATGTCTATTAGTCCTTCAGGATTCTGCTTAGGTATCAGCTCCTCAAGGAAATTTTCATTTACTCACACAGATAATCTGAAATTATGCTCCTGTGTTCTTTTCAAGTACCTGCTACTTACTCTGTCTTGGAATATATCACATTGTATTATATTCTGCACTACACTTACATTTCTCCTGTACATTTCTATAAACTTTTGTAAAGTAGAGACAATATCTTGTATACTCATATTTTCTTTTATATCTGGCATATACAAGATTCTTAATAAATTTAATGATGAAATAAAACACAGTTATCTATATACTGAGAGTAAGATACATTGCTTCATGCCTGGTCTGGTCAGTTGGCTCAAAGTTCCCATGTTCACGTCTGTTTCAAACTGTGCTGTCCTTTTGAGTGCATTCTTAAACAAAACACCTGAATGTTCCAATTCTAACCTCTGCAAATCCTCTTTTTCTAGTACATTTTCCAGAGTTTTTCTTTGGCCTGTGAAACTACTCTTTACCCTTAATATTACAATTTTCTATCTGTTGTTGTTTGTACACTTGTTTCTGGTAATCATCTCTCTCCTAACTCCTTCCTTGTTAGGTACTTAGAATTATTTTTTTTCCCTTTTTCCAGAACTTGATCCCCATATACCATTTTTTAGAGACTGAGGTTGTTTTACTTTCCACTTGCTTTTCTTTTTCAAGGCAGACCTAAAGATTTATTCCTCTTATCTGAGAGACTTTGGATTATCTTATTTCACTAAAATCAGCTGAAATTCACATAGATCATATGTATGGATCATATGTATGAATACATCTAAGAATTTCAAGAATATCCTAATATTCTTAGGATCACTGGATCTTTTTTTTTTGAGACAGAATCTGGCTCTGTTGCCCTGGCTAGAGTGAGTGCCGTGGCGTCAGCCTAGCTCACAGCAACCTCAGACTCCTGGGCTCAAGCGATCCTACTGCCTCAGCCTCCCAAGTAGCTGGGACTTCAGGCATGCGCCACCATGCCCGGCTAATTTTTTCTATATATTTTTAGCTGTCCAATTAATTTCTTTCTATTTTTGGTAGAGACGGGGTCTCGCTCTTGCTCAGGCTGGTCTTGAACTCCTGAGCTCAAACAATCCGCCCACCTCGGCCTCC
>CAUYSK010032430.1:0-54685 GCA_963575035.1 Avahi laniger | reverse complement strand
AACCAGCCTGAGCAAGAGCGAGACCCCCATCTCTACTAAAAATAGAAAGAAATTAATCGGATAACTAAAAATATATAGAAAAAATTAGCCGGGCATGGTGGTACATGCCTGTAGTCCCAGCTACTCGGGAGGCTGAGGCAGGAGGATCACTTGAGCCCAGGAGTTTGAGGTTGCTGTGAGCTAGGATGATGCCACAGCACTCTAGCCCAGACAACACAGTGAGACTCTGTCTCGAAAAAAAAATTTGTTTACAAATTGGCATGTAATTGCCTTGTCTATTCCTTCAGATTTTCTTCTTACTACAACACAGTTTTTAAGGGAACTAACCTAAAGTTTCAAGGGAAATTTTCTTACCTTGGCTTCAAATTGGAAATGGATTTAAAAGGTCAATATGTTTAAAAAGATTATTGAAGTAATTTTAAAATATTTGCTAAAATGGAATTCTCCATACACTATGCAGAGTATATGAGTTAGAATTTGTCTTGCTGCAATGACTAGAAAACCAAAATCCAAGCAGCTTAAACAATAAAGAAATGTATTTACTGAACATTGCCAAAATCTCAGTAGTAGGAAGGCTTATGAGTGGTTTAGTGATGGCATCAAGGAGCATGTGTTTTCCATCTCTGTGATCTGGCCTTGGCTTCTTCCTGAGACTTATTCCCCAAAATGATTCTTCGTTTTGGTAAAATGGCTGCCAGTAGCCAATGAGGTGACATGCCTCCATGCTCACCTTAGAAGTGTGAAAAGAAGGATTTTCTGAACTTCTATCTTTTTAAATTATTTTTATTTTTTATACTATGTAGATTGTTCTTGTATTCTTTTTTATTTCAAAATATTAAAGGAATACAAATGTTTTTCTTGCATATATACCTTGTGTAATGCTTAAGTCTGAGCTTTTAGTGTGCCTGTCACCAGAATAGTGTTCATTGTACCTGACTGGTGAGATTTTACCCTTCACCCCCTTCCCATTTTCACCTCATCTTGGTTTCCAATGTCCTTTACGTCTCTTTGTGCCTATGTGTGCCCATTGTTCAGCTCCCAGATATCACTCTCAGAATGCTCCAACAAACCTCCTTTCATGACCATTGGTCAGTATTAGATTACTTGACGGAAATTACTCTTAGACAAACTATACCCACTCCTATAGTTGAGGAGTAAAGTCAGCTTTCCTCAGTCAGTGTCCACTTTAATTCTAAAAAACCACAACACTAACAGATTTAGAGTATGATATGACTTGGATGTTTGGCCCGTTCAAATCTCATGTTGAAATTTGATCCCTACTGTTGGAGATGGGGCCTGGTGGGAGGTGTTTGGGTCACGGGGCAGATCCTTCGTGAGTGGCTTGGTGCCCTCCCTGCCATAATGAGTGAGTTCTTGCTTTATTATTTCATAGGAGAGCAGGTTGTTTAAATGGAGACTGGCACCACCTCCTCCCTTTCTTGCTCCTGCTTTCTCCATGTGATACGCTTGCTCCACCTTCACCTTCCACCTTGGTCGGAAGTTCCCTGAAGTCCTCACCAGAAGGAGACGCTGGCATGATGTTTCTGGTACAGTCTGCAGAACTGTGAGCCAAATAAATCTCCTTTCTTCACAAATCATCCAGTCTCACATATTTCTTTATAACAACCCAAAATGGCTTAACACACAGTGATTTATAAGAAAGGCACTTTCTAGGAATTATCATATCTAATGGTCATAATAGCTTTGTTTAGGTGACCTGATTTTATTATCCATTTTGCAATTGAGGAGGTGGAAGTTTCCAGAAATTGTGAAATTTACTTGTAGTCCAACAAATGCAGGACATGATTTCAGTTTTGTTTGCCTCCCAAGTTATTAATCATGACATTTTATTCAATCTCAAGGAAAAAATCTTTCTGCCTCATTTCCCTTTTGGTGATAAAGATATTGTTTTTTTCCAAACAATTGCCCAAAGCCTGCTTGGTGACCTCAAATCTCCAGGTGTCTGATGAGCATCACTCATATAAGAAATTTCCTCTTTTTCATTGTGACCTCCTTCCATTTTTGAGGTTCAAGAGAATATTATGAAGTCAGCTGCTGCAACAAAACAATGTGGATTCCTGCAATCTTCTGCCCAGGAACAGAACATATGCTGAGAAGCAGGCACAAAAATAATTATCTCAAAGCTCCTGACTTATAAGGTCCTCAGAAAGAGATATAAGGCTGAAACTTTCTACTGGAAATTCATTTGCATCATCAATTAGAACCAGGAAGGTGGGTCAGAATTTAAACTTAAGGTGTTTTATGAAAGCAAGTCTTCTAGTTTACCAAAACTACTTGGGGAGTCTAATCTTTTAAAGGTCATGAAATAGCAGTAAAATATTATAGTTTTTTCCACTGGTTATACATTAGACAATGTGAATAAAATTTCTTTTATATATGACCTAAAAAATGTGGATGTAGAGTTTCTTTGTGAAATGTGTCTCTTCATTATAAAACTTTTATGCTAGATGAAAGGGACCTAGCAAAGAAATGCCCAGTGCTGTCAAAGCCTTCATTTGACAATACTTGTTATAATCTAATTTAATAAATGGTTAATATCTTTCTTTATATTACTTGATCAAAAGTCCATGTATCCAAATTTTGAATTAAAAGTCTTATTTTAGATTATAATTTTAATTGGGGCTATTGGATAATTTAGGAAGTGATGCTAGGAACATTTCAGTCACTGAGAATATATACAATTCCTAATTGGGAAGGAAGTAAAGCAGATGATAAACCAACGTTAGAGAGGAAGATGATTAATTTTAATTTTTTCTCTCTAGAAATATATTTAAATACAATTTATTTTCCAGTGGAAACTACGTTCATTAATTTACTTTAGAAACATATTTAGTACATGCAAGGAGCTGTCCATAGATTAAGGCAGTGGTCCCCAACCCTTTTGTCACCAGGGACTGGTTTCATGGAAGATAATTTTTCCATGGACTGGGGAGGTGAAGGGGGTGGGATGGTTTGGAGATGATTCAGTTCAAGTGCATTATATTTATTGTGCAGTCAAACCTCTCTGCTAATGATAATCTATATTTGTAGCCACTCCCCAGCGCTAGTATCACTGCCTCAGCTCCACCTCAGATCATCAGGCATTAGATTCTCATAAGGAATGCGCAACCTAGATCCCTCACATGCATAGTTTACAGTAGGGTTCAAGCTCCTATGAGAATCTAATATCACTGCTGATCTGATAGGAGGTGGAGCTTATGTGATGATGTGAAGGATGGGCAGCAGCTCTAAATACAGATGAAGCTTTGCTCGCTGGCCCACGGCTCACCTCCTGCTGTGTGGCTTGGTTCCTAACAAGCCACAGACTGGTACCAGTCCGTGGCCCAGGGGTTGGGGACTGAAGGATCAAGATGTAAATTGCTATAATGTAGCTTATGGTAGAATAGAGAACTTTTTAGTTAGTTAGAACTTTTTAGTTAGTTTATAGTTAAATGAGTAAAATATATTGTAAAAAGTTAAAAGTATCATTTAAAAGGTATCATCAAAAGCAATACTATTGCCAAGAGAAAAACATTACATTCAGTTGAATAACTGGGAGAGATTTGATGGGAGGTAGACCTTGAGATGGATTTAATGTTAGATTGAATTTGGACATGCAGAAAAGAAGCTTTGCAGAGAGTAGTAACAGTATTATAATCAAAATAGGAAAGCAACGAGCATGAATAATTAAAGCTAGGAGATCAGTTTAGCTGGAGAAAGGTTTTGCAGGTTAGTACCTGAGCCCTTGCTCAGATTTTGAGGGAGGGATTTGAGCTCAACTAAAATTAAAATTTTTTCCCATTTGTTGCTTAAAGAGTTATAAATATGCCCCAGTTTAAAATGTTTCCCTCCCTCAGACATGAGGACAAAACCAACCTAGACATTTGGTCTGAAGTGTAAAAGGGGTCACCAGAGCAGCTGTGAGGCTTAGGTGAAACACTTGCTAGGAAACTGGGCCCAGTTTGGGGGGAAATGGTGGGGTGGGGTTGAGATTGGGGGGAGCAGGGTGATGGGAGAAGGTTTGGTCATGGTGTTTCTGAAAGTCTGGTTTCCTGTGGTGGATTTTATTAATATTTGTTCTCTCTACCTAGTGTTTTGTTAGAAATGTTGGATTGGAAAATAAAGACCATTTGTGGAAAAAAAAAAAAGGCTTCATCAAGGAACCTTGATGTCATAAGAAAGAATTGGGACTACTTAAGGAGAAATCAATAAATCACTAACGTTTTGAGAAAATGGAAAGAACATCATATTTCTGAAAAGGTAAGGTTTTTTTATTTAATGGCCTTTAATTCTGAGTAACTAATAACTGGCCTACAAAACCCAGATGCTTAATAAAAGTTTCTGTGTTTAATTGTTAGACATCTTTTATCAATGGACAGGATGAGGTGAATGAAGAAACACTGGTGAGTGAAAAAGCAATTTAGAATAGGTTGCATTAGATCATTTGTGAACCTAGTTGGGCCTGGACTAGGGGAGTAACATCGGCCATAGAGAGAGGTTATGACTAGTAAGTATGTCAAAAGTAGAACTAACAGGATGTGAAAACTGATAGGCTTTTAGAGTCAAGGAGGAGGTCAAAGATGATTCCTAGTTTTGATCTTGTAGCTTATGAATTTAATGGTGTAATGAACATAAATATAATACATAAGAAAAGCAAAGCAATATTTTGAAGAAAGATGAAAGGCTATTTTAAAAATGTAGTTAAGGTACCAGAGATATATTTTATTTAGATGTTCAATAATAAGTAGTTGGGGAAATAAATATATTTTCCTACCCCTTTGTCAATTTGCATGGAGAGATAAATAATAATTTATGTTTTGAAATACTTATCTGTTCTTTTATGTTTTGAAATACTTATCTGTTCTTTTGGTTTTACAACAAGCATATATTACAGGTATAATATATGCTTGTTGTAAAGATTTTTAAAAGGTATAGAATAAATAATAAAAAGTAAATAGGTAACTGCTATGAATATTTTATATGCATATTTTGTGAGATTTTATAAACAATATAAATATATACATATATTCATATTATACTTTATTCTCTATTTCACAATGTGTTATGGCAAATTTATTATATGAGTAAATGTTCATCTATCATGTTTTTAATAGTTTTATATGCTATTTCATAATAAAGAAATGTAATGATTATTTTTACCATTTACTACTAATGGGCATGTAAATAGTACGTAACTTTTATCAATTTAGCACTAACACATTGCACATTCTTGTACAAATATCTTTGTGGACAGGTGTGAATAATTTTATAAGATATGTTTCTTTTAGCCAAGGTATAGCCATTTCATTTCAATTTCTTTTTTATTTTACCTATTCGATTTTAATTTAACAAGCATAGCTCATCTTCAGTAAAGTTATGCAAAAGTCCGAAAAAACAGATATCAACAAATCTTTAGAATTCCATTTAGAGTGTGTCCGCTGGTGAAAAATTCTTTCAATTTTGTTTGTATGGAAATGTCTTTAATTTACTTTCATTTTTGAAGAACACTTTTGTATAGAATTCTAGACTGTAAATTATTTCCTTTCATATGTTTGAAAATACCATTCCATTACTTTTTTGCTCCCATTGTTTCTATGGAGAAGTCATCTGTCAGTCTAATTATGGCTCCTTAATTTTCTTTTTATTGGTGGCTAATTTTAAGGTGATTCTCCTTGTCTTTGTTTTTAGAAGTTTTATAAAGAAATGAGTAAATGAAGTTTCCTTTTTGTTTATCTTGTTTGAGTTTCATAAGCCTTCTTGAATCTGAGGCTTGATGTTTTCAATCAGTTTTGAACAGTTCAGCCATATTTTCCTCAAATAGTGCTTTTTCACATTCTTTCTCCTTTCCTTCTGTGACACCATGCATGTTAAATATTTTCAGAGTATTCTGTATATATATTATACTCTATAGTATATTTTTAATCTTTTCATATCTCCATATTTTAGTAGTTATTTTCTTCTGATTTCTTTCCCAGGTCATTAATTCTTTTTTTAATGTTAACTACTCTGCTGGGTTTTTTTTTTTTAATTTCAAAATAATAAGGGGGTACAAATGTTTTTGATACATGGATGCCTTGTAAATGCTTAAGGTGGGGCTTTTAGTGTGCCCATCACCAGAATAGTGTTCATTGTACCTTTCCCTTCTTGGTTTCCAATGTCCTTTACATCTCTTTGTGCCATGTATGCCCGTCATTTGGCTCCCAATTATTAGAGAATACATTTGATATTTGTTTTTCCATTTCTGAGATATTTTACTTAGGATAATGGTCTCCATTTATATCCAAGTTGCTGCAAAAGACATTATTTTATTCCTTTTTATAGTTGAGCAGTATTTCGTGACATGTACATATATACACACACATTATATTTTCTTTTTCCACTCATGAATTAATGGACACTGAGGTTGATGCCACATCTTTGCAATTGTGAATTGTGCTGCAATAAACATTCAAATGCAGGTGTCTTTTTGATAAAATGGCTTCTTTTTCTTTGGTTAGATACCTAGTAGTGGGATTGCTGGATCAAATGATCAGTCTACATTTATTTCTTTGGGGAATCTTCACACTGTTTTCTATAGAGGTTGTACTAACTTGCAGTCCCACCAACAGTGTATAAGTGTTCATTTCTCTCTGCATCCACATCAGCATCTATTGTTTTTTGACTTTTTAATAATGGCCATTCTGATAGGGGTAATGTGATATCTCACTGTGGTTTTAGTTTACATTTCCCTGGTGATTAGTGATGTTGAGAATTTTTTTTCATACATTTGTTGTTCATTTGTCTATCTTCTTTTGAAAAGTTTCTGTTCATGTTTTTGCCCATTTTTAATAGAATTTTATGTCTTTTTCGTGCTGATTTGTTTGAGTTCCTTGTTGATTCTGGATATTAGCCCTTTATTGAATGTATAATTTGCGAATATTTTCTCTCACTCTGTAGGTTGTCTGTTAACTCTGTTGATAATTTATTTTGATGTCCAGAAGCATTCTAATTTTATTAAGTCCCATTTATTTATTTTTGTTGTTGCTTTATTTGCCTTTGGGGTCTTAGTCATAAATTCTTTGCCTATGGTGATGTCTATAAGAGCTTTTTCTATGTTTTTTTTTCTAGAATTTTTATGGTTCATGATTCACATGTAAGTCTTTTATCCATGTTGAATTAATTTTGGTGTATGATGAGAATTAGGGATCCTGTTTTATTCTTCTGCATGTGGCTATCCAGTTTTCCAAGCACCATTTATTAAATAAGGCTTCATTTCCCCAGTGTATGTGGTTGTCTGCCTGTCTGTCAAAGATTAGTTGGTTGTACGTGGATGATTTTATTTCTGAGTTCTCTATTCTGCTCCATTGGTCAATGTCTGTACTTTTATACCAGTACTATGGTTTTTTGGTTACTATATCCTTACAGTATAATTCGAAATCAGGTAATGTGATGCCTTCAGATTTGTTCTCTTTGCTTAAAATAGCTTTGGCTAGTCAGGCTCCTTTTTGGCTCTGAATAAAGCATAGAATTATTTTTTCTAGATCTATAAAATATGACATTGTAATTTGATGGGGATTGCATTGAATCTGTAAATCATTTGGGGTAATATGGACATTTTAACAATGTTGATTCTACCAATCCATGAGCATAGGATGTTTTTCCACTTGTTTGTGTCATCTCTGATTTTAAATTTGATGGTTATTGCCAAATTGTCTTTCAAACAGGAAGTATCAACATAAATTTTTTTTATAAATATACAAGCAGACATATAAAGCAATCCAACCATAACTTCTTTGTTTATTGCTATTTTGACAATTGGATTAAAGTATTCAAGTTCAACTTTTATTTTAAATATTACAAATAATATTTCCTGAGTGAAATCTGAAGCAAGGAACAAGCATTTCCCGCACTGAAAATATGCCAGACTATTTTTCCCTTCAGTCTCTATCCCTTGATTCCACTAAAATACTGATGTTTATTGAAAGATTTGGGTTGATTGCAGTTGAAATGTGTGGTCCATTGTGGTAACTCTAATAGGAACAATAAACTCACATGGGTCAGATAATTATAATATTTGAAGTTGGCTACATTTTATATAAGTGAGATTCTAAACAGGAGCTAACATGTACCTGATATAGCAGGAATATTCAAACTTAACTTGATATTAATATTATAGTAAATTTTATATTAATATTTCAAAGTCAATGTTATTTAAGGTGTATTTTTAAAATATACAAATAAAACACATTTGTGGGCCAGATTCTACCAGCATGACGTGAGTTTTGACTCAATTCCTAATGGTGATTCTTGAGACCCAAATTGGGTCTGACTGGATGATTCACACCACAGTGCGGTACCTCTGCTTTGAAAGACCCTTGGTCACTAGAGAGGAGGGAGGCTCTAGAGAACTTCCATGTCTGCAAAAGGGATCCCCTCTGAAAATCCAGTACTCTCTCTACATATCTTATATTTAGAGGACAGTTTTCATTAAAAAAATGTAAAGATATTACTTTATTTAAATTATATAACCCATCTGTGGTAAATTTTATGAATATCAAAATTTTATGGATCAGAAATTGAAGAAGCCCAGAAAAGTAACTTGCTCAAGTCTACATGCAATTAAATGTCAGAGTAAGCCTCTAACTTAATTGTGTATCTAGTGTTCTAAGATACCACAGTTATTCCTGTGAGTGCCTGAACTGATTTCTAGAGTGAAATTCTCGGGAGAAATCCCAGACTATATCTCAAGCTTTACTGTGTTCCATGTCTGAGCATCAGGAAATTAAAAGCCTAAGTGGTCAGGCCCTGTCACTATGAGGGCACTTATGACTGACAAATAACCTTTCAGGGTAATTCATTGCTTCAATGTGGGCACTGGAGTGTTATGCAATGTTATCAGCTAGGAAGAATTAACTACAAATGGTAAGAACTCAACCTTTAAAATGTGTATTCCTGTGAAAAGTGAGAAATAACAAGCAAGTTACTAGGAATACAAAAGTGACAAATGTACATCTGAGAATGTCACAGTTCTTTGAAAGAGAAGTTATAGAACTTTGTAGAAGTTACTTAAAATTAGTATTTTTCATGGGTAATAAAAATCAAATAAATTTTAGCCTGCTCAATAAACAAAAACTTTTAAAATTAGATTGTAGAAAATAATTATTTCAATAACTTTAAACAGATTTCTAACCTCTTATTTACTTAACCTCAATAACTGTGCCACTTCTGTTAATCCCAGGTTTACAAATAATTTTAAAACCGTTGACCCCCAACATTTGTAAAATCAGCATTGTTTCTGATTGCATGCACTCCAGTCACCCTTATCCTTCTATCCACCATTCACATATCCTTCCTGTCTTTAAGCATCGCTGATATAAGAGGAAGAAGTAAATACCTGAAAGGAATTAGAAAAGTAGCATCAAAATTAATTTCAAGCCAGGTGCAATGGTATGTATCTGTAGTCCCAGCCACCTGGGAGGCTGAGGCAAAAAGATTACATGAGCCCAGGGATCTCTCTGAGTCTCTTTTATAAGATTACTAATTCCATTCATGATGGATCTACTCTTATGATCTAATTACCCCCCAAAAGCCCTACATCTAAACATCATAAAATTAGGGATTAGGTTTCAGCATATGAGTTTGAATGTGGGGTGGACATAAACATTCATTCTGTAGCAATTCATATCCTCACCAAATTTTAGTATAGTCAATCTTTTTAGTTTTTGCCATGCTAGTAAGTTTGCAGTGATATTATATTGTTTGCATTTCTCTAATAACCAATAATGTTGAGACTCTTCCTGTGTTTATATGTGCCTTCCAAATGTCTTCTTTGTTATTATTATTGTTGTTGTTGTTGTTGTTATTTTAATTCAGGATATTAGAGGGGTACATACATTTTGGTTACATGAAATTCGTTTGCCTTGCCCAAACCAGGGCTACAAGAATGTCCTTCCCGCATACAGTGTGCCCCATTTTCATTAGCTGTGACTTTACACCACTAACCCCTCATCCCTACCTGACTGGCACCCAATCAGTATTACTAGCATTTTGGCACCTTAGTGTGATCATTTAGTACCAGTTTGATGGCGAGTACATGTGGTGCATCTTTTTCCATTCTTGTGATACCTCACTTCAAAATATGGGCTCAATCTCTATCCAGGATAATGTAAGAGGTGCTAGATCACTATTGTTTTTTGTAGTAGTAGTATTCCAAATGTCTTCTTAAATGAAATGATATTTCTGTTCAAATTTCATGTCTATTTTTCAACTGAGTTTTGACAGATGGCCTCTTTTTCTGGGCCCTGGACATTGGCTCCATCTTCTCTATCTGAGGAGGTGGCCCACCACCCTGTACCTGTGCCCTCTGGTCCTATGGAATAGTGGGAGCTCTGATGGCCTCTGAGCTGCTTGTAGAGTTATTCCTTTCTTTCTTAAGGAGTAACATGTTATAAGCAGTGCAGCTCTATTGGCCCATTCCATGCCCATAGAATCCCAGAAACCACCTTCATTTCATTTAATTTTTGTCCCCTTCAGTCTCAGCTGACAGTATTTCTGCTTAGGTGGCTGATTGGATCCATGAGCCAGACGCCTAATTTCTCTGGCAAAAGTTTGCGCCTTCACACCCTAGCCCTGCTTCCACCGCGCACTATTTGGATGGGCTGAGAATATTCCAAATTACCAATTTCTGCTAAGTAGCTGCTTTTTCAATATATCTATTTTCCCTCACATTTTACCAAACACAAAAAGGAGAAACCAGGCTGCATCTTCAACATTTTGCTAAGAAATCTCTTCAGCTAAATATCTGGGTTCATGGTTTACAAGTTCCACTTTCCACCAACAACCCAAAATAACTGATTTTTTTTTGCCCCTTTATGTCAAGAATATATATTTTTCTATGTATTTAAATATATATGGACCATAAATGACATCATGCTGTATATAAATTTTTCATTTCTTTTTCCCTTGGTAATAAATTACAAACATTATTCTCTTTTGATATATATTTATCAAACACACACATGCCCATAAATACATAATTCTTTTTATTGTTTACATGTTATTTTCATAATACTTGGTTTCAGGTACTGTCTCCATCCCTTAACACTTCTGTGATCTTACAGCAAGTTACTTAATTTCTCTGTACCCCAGTTTCCTTATTTGAAAAGGCTGATGCTAATAAAATACCTACTCCATGGGTTGGTTGTGAGAATTGAATTATGTCCCCTGTGAAGCAATTAGAACAATATCTAGTGGATGGTAAGCACTAAATAATTGTTAGCTGTTGTTACTTCCAAGACTCCATGCCAATGTGAACAGTTGTGGCCAGAACCTGGGCATGAAAAAGTCCTGCTGGCATTGTTAGGAGTGAGGTACTCCTTCTGTATTACAGTCTCTCTGCTCTTGTTAAGTCCTCATTTATCCACCACTTTAGCCAGTCACTCAGGTGATCATAAAATTTAGCTCTGACAACGTGGAAAAGCAATCACATTCTGGATTACACGGTTGTCACTTTTCACTGTCCTAGCTACTTCCCTCTTCATCCTCTGTCTGCCAGGCCCCACTCCACACGGCACCCTCTGAAACTGACAATGTCTGACACATTGCCCAGAAACATCTCACTGTGAAGCAGCTTGCCGCTTCCATTGGCCCTGATATTCAACCCTGCAGTATGACATCCTAAGATGTCTCCATCCTCGATGCTGTAAGATTTTTCATTTAAGTTCAAAATAAAATTTTTAATTCATTTAATTTTTTTGTTGTTTCTTTGTGGTAGAGAAGGAGAAAATGAAGTTGACATGAAACTAAAGAGTGTTAGAGTGGTAAACCATTGCTTTGGAGAGCAGAGTAGGAGGAAAATTAAAATTAATAATAATAAAATTTATCAGTAAAAGTTTGATTCATCATGAATTTGTTAATTTGATTCATAAATTTTCAACTAAATAAGTTGTCAACGAAGCAGAATTATATAGATTGACTGATAATATAATAACCTGATCCACAATCAAGGTATAAATTTCTTCAAATATCCTCAGTTCAAATTCTCTAGTAAGATTCAGTTGGGAAGGTATGGATCATAATTTGATGTGGTTTAATCTTTAGTCTCCCATTGTATTTAAACCCCATCGTAATTATACAATTGTAGAATTACGATGGTGTTCAAATATGAGACATAAATTTAGATAGAAGTGAATTCAAGTAGTTTTCTATTCATTGTATTTGCTGTGTTTATACAAATGACATGTTTTTAAGAAAGAAAATGAAATTTTGTTCTATTTTTGAAACCAGATGCAAGCCAATTTGAGATTAAAGATGCAGTGGGCTCCTTGGGTTTAGAGAGAATTTTTCTAGAGAAGTTTGCTTTTAAGAAGGTGGCTACATGAGCGTGTCTCCCCTCGCCCCACAGCTGCAGTTAAAATTCCATTCAGAGGTTTTAAGCAAAGTTCACTTGATTGTAGGTCAGTACCCGGTGGATAAATCACAAAATCACTTCAAATAATATACGTGATTTGCTTTCTCCCTGCTGAGGAGAAGCTCTGAACCGAGAGAGCATGAAGTAAGAATTGTTTCCTCACCCCTAAGGTTAATGCCCCTGTCACAGCTGAAGTCACTGTCAAGCAAACACAGAGAAGTAGCTTAAAATGCAACTGTTTTCATCAATCTGCCACATGCTGCAGAAAACAAATGGCTGTGGTTCCCATCTTTGCCAGGGGCAGGGCATTTGTTAAAATACAAAGATAAGAGAAAAGAACGGAATAAGAAATCCCTTGGCAAAGAGCATGAATGAAATATACCACCAAAAGTGCAGGGTCTTTCAAAAGTAGTCTTTTGTAATTGCTGAAGCCTTTCAGTGTGCCCCAGGGTAATGTTTTGGTGAATGTGTTAGGTGCAAATGTTCGCCTTTATAGTATTAGGCTGTTGACCCCCTGCTGCACGAATAATCTTTCTCAAGCACCATTTTCATCATGTCTTTCCTCCTCAAGGGCCCTTATGGCAGAGCGCCCTGGTGTCTACCATATTAAATCCAAGCTCTTCAGCCTGGCTTGCCCACTGGTCCTCCTCCAACTGATCTTTGCCTCTGTTGTACCAGCAAACAGGCCCTCTTCAGTCTCTTAAAATAGATTGGCTTGCTTTTCTCTGCCAAATTTTTCTTTTCTAGAAACCAGCGTTAAGATTCGGCTCTTTATTCTGCAGCCTTGAATTCACTCCTTGTTCTCAAGGCTACAGATTCCCACATACGCTTCCATTTCAGACCCATTGATTTTATTGAATTTTCTAAGACGAGCTTTGACATTGGCTACCCTCAGGAAGTCCTTCCTCACTAACCATAGTACTACTCTATTAATTTAGATTCTGTGTCCCTCTTCTCAATTCATACTTTGTCCTATATTGAAATATATATTCCGTACTTTGAATTTTAATTCTATAAGTTTGGTGCCCAAAACTATAGTCAAAATATAATGATGCCATAATTTTCATGTTTATTTTTCCAATGACTTGATAATCATCCATTCTTTTATTTATTCAATAAATGTTTATTACTTAATTGCTATGTGTCAGGAACATTGCTAAATTTTGAGTCCAAAAATGGACAATAAATTGTTCCAATTTGAGGAAATACTTACATTCTATTTGATTTCAATCTGTGCATGCAGATGAGGGGCAGGTAAGTCTTTCTGAAAGAAACAGCCTCATCTTAACCAATGTGTGATTAAACTTGGGATTTGCACAAGGAATTTCTTAGAAGGAGGGAACAAGACTGAGAATCTCATTAAGATAAAGTAATAAAGTTTTTATAGAAAGTTAGATTATAAATGTTGTTCTCAACATTATAAATCTCAACTTTAACTCCATGTTAGCACAATTGTTTTTTTCCTGTCATGAGTAAGTTTGCTGAATGGAAGTTTATTTTAAAAATTTGGGTCCTCTAAATTTATGTCTTGACAGGTGTTACATATTATTGAATTATTTAGAATTTACCTGGTGATCTCAGAAACTAAAATGTCATGACCCTCCATGACCTGCTCCATGACATTTTCTCATTATTCTCAGTCTTTCAGCAACATTCTGGACTATCAATCACTTCATCATGAGACTGTCTTTTGCTCTAAGGCCCAGCAATTCTAGACGTCTCTTACCTTGCTGACAACTTAATGTCTTTTTTTTCCCTATTATTTCTTGTGAATGTGAGGAATTTCCACGTTTCAATACTTACTCATTGCTTTTCTCTCTCTCTGTATTCTCATCCACTTGTGGTCTGTAAAGGAGGGTACTTTTCCTTTTCCCAGCTCATCCTCAAGAAAAGAGAAACTGAATAATCCAAGTATTGAGAATTTGGGGCACTGATGGTTGTCACATTTACTGTGGAGTGAGGTCACCCAATGTGCAGTTTGCCCTTTTGCCATGTCCACTGCCAGTCTTCACGGGATGAGAAGCACTAAGCAGGGGCCCAGACCTCCAGGGCGGGTGTCTATCCTTGCACATTTCCATTTCCACCTCCTCTGAGAATACAAACAACACCTACTCTTCAGATCCAACCATCTTGCTTCTCAACACTTCTGTGACCTCTTATCTTATTCATTCCCTCAATAATGCTGATGCTGTATCTAGATGTCCAAGGCTAATTTATCTTGAGTTGGAAAAGACCTTTTCCTCTCTTTTGTCTTGTTGTGCATGGCAGGCTGTCTAGGCCAGCTCAGGACCCAATTCCTAGACCATGTAATATATAATATAATACAACAGTGAAGCTTCTATTATTAATATTGAGAAATAAATTATTTTAATACAAGAAAAATCTTATGTTAAAAAATTAAAGTTTCAAGGTATATGCTTTTTGGTCTGTATGGATGGATAGACTTATTTTTATTAACACGGTTTGATTTTTTTCTCTCCCTGATTTCTTTTGTCATGCGCAGGCTGTCTTCAAAAGTAATTAAGTCTTATTTTAGCTACAGAGCATAAATATGTGAAATTTTTGGCTTAAATGCTAGTGCTGATTATTTAAGTTGGTGGCCCCATTTTGAAAGCTGTATTGGTCAGGGTTCTTCAAAGAAACAGAACCAATGTAATGTGTGTGTATGTGTGTACACACACATACAGAGAGAGAGTTATATACATATTTATAAATTTATATGTATATATATATAGAGAGAGAGAGAGAGAGTGAGAGAGAAAGAGAGGAATTTGGGTATTGGCTCATGTCATTATGGAGACTGGCAAATCCAAAATCTGCAGAGTGGGCTGGCCAGGCTGGAGATCCAGGGAAGAGCCAATATTACAGTTTAAGACCAAATGTAGTGGCAGAATTTCTTCTTTTTCAGGGGAGGTAAGTCTTTGTTCTATTCAGGCCTTCAACTGATTGAATGAGATCTGCCTATATTATGAGGGACAATCTGCTTTATTCAAAGTTCACCAATTTATTTATTTAATTTTTTTTATTCATCACTCTTTTTTATTACTTGAAATCATAAACTTAAAAAACAAATATTAGATTATCATATTTCAAAGGGATCCTTCACTTTACAAAATAACTTACTTTGGGATACTTTTAAGCAACAAATTCCAGTGATGAGTTTAAAATTAAAATTCACTAATTTAAATGCTAATCTCATCCAAAAAAGACCACAGAAATATCCAAAACAATGTTTAAGCAAATATCTCGGCACCATGGCTCAGACCAGTTAACACATAAAATTAACTACAACAAAAGCCAAATGTTTTCCTCTTTTTCTTACTTTAAAACTCTTTAGAAGTTAAGGAGGGAACTGTGTCTGAGACTCATCTTTTGAATTCACGTGACTTGAATGCAGACTCATAAATCACAGTCCCCATTACTGTCACCGTATACTCTAACATTGGCTCTATATTATTCACTACTGTCTTCCTAATTCTGGTTTATCAACAAATATATATTGAGTGCTTAGCAGGTGCTATGCACTATTGCAGGTGCTGGCTATAACAGCTGTTTTTGGCAGAGCTTACATCCCATTGGGGACCTTAGACAATAATAAATAAATGAACCTAATATAAGGCAAAGTCACAATAACTAGTACGAAGAAAAATAAAGCAGAATATTGAGATAGAGCGTAGCAGGAAGAACTATGTCAGAGAGTGTGGTCAGAGAAGCTTTTCTGTGAAAGTGATGCTTCTGTTTCAGCAAGAATCTAAAGTAGCATTAGGTCAAATGAATAGATATCTAGGAGAAACATGTTCTGTTTAGAGGACTAGCAATTGAGAAGTCCTGAAGTAGTGCTGGCTTTGTGTGTTCAAGGAACAGCAGAGGACAATGTGGCCCAGGCAGAGTGAAAGAGAGAGTGGAAATAAGAAGTGAGGCTAGAAATAGCCAGGAGTATTTATGGTTGAAGCATTTCAGGGACCCAAGCTATATACTGAAGTCCAATATTACAGTGATTTTATTAGTGAACAGGAAAAAAAAAGATATTTTGGATCTTATTTTATAGTACAAAGTATTCCAGTGTAAATGTCTATCTGGGCTAGCCAGATAAGAAAAATTTATGAGGTGTGTTGGTAGAAATTGGTGATCTGGAGAGTTAAGACTTTGTCAAAGGGGGTTTCTAGTACCATGCTACAACCAGTTATTATCCTGCAGGAAATTCTGTTTACAAGTTGTGCATTTGAGACTTCTGATAAAACGGTTTGGTGTGTAGATCGTTATGTGAATGAGGGAAGGGAATATGCATTTTTAGGATCTCTTCTCTATGCTTAACATTGTAGAAGAAGCTTTTACATATGTTATCACATTAAATCCTCATGATAAAATTATATCATAGGTCCTTTTCAAAGAACATAGCCACGACCGAGGTGGTTCCTATCTCATAAAATAAGCAGCAGCCATGGCAATACATTGGAGCTTTCAGTTGGCACACACCTTGCCACAAAGTAGGGTCTGTGAAATGGTATGTTTAAATGGGACTCATCCAGTTTCGTCTGAGATGCTGAAGTTTGATAGATGTCAGATACCACAGTTATTGAGAGACAGATTATTATGCATAAATTTTCAAACTGGTTTCCAATAATTAGATAAATACTATTAAACACCATACTTACACCAACAGTATAAAATAATTGAGAGTGAGAGGGTCATTTTGGAAGAAGAATTTCTTTCATGTAAACTATGTTATAAGCCCCACTCTCAAAAGAAAAAGGAATAGGGATATTGCCTTGTCAGCAAAAGCCCAAGAAGAAAGAATGGCTTCTATAGTATTAACCCAAAAAACATTTGGAATCCCATTTGGAAAATTTCAAAAGCCAGAAATGCCTTAATTGATGGCAACAGCTAAGTAGAAGTTGCTGCTGCATTCTTAAGTTGTAGAAAATAATGAATAGAATTCATGAACTGCACCCATATACATAAGCGCAGGTATGGATTGTATTTGATCCTGAACAAAGAGGAAGAAACCCAACTCAACATTGGTAAAGATCTGCTGACTATAGAAACACTAACAAATGAGCTGATGGTATATTATATGCACCTAAAGAAATACAAATGAGAAGGCCACAGCAAAGAGGAAAATTTTGAAGATATGCAAAAGTTTCTTATATGAGTCAGTTTAAACATTGTCCAGGCTAACAGAACTTAAAGGAAGCTTATGCCAAGTAATGTTAAGGTTTTAGTTAACACTGAACTAAGCAGCTATGACTTTTAGTTTCCTCAGCAATTGGACCCCTCACTATTTCAAATATATTGTAATAAGAATACTCATATCAAACTGCTTAGGATAAACTTTGCCCAATTATGGTCCACGAGATAAATCTAGCTTATTGCTTGTTTTTGTAAATAAATGCTGATTGGACCATAGTCACTCCCATGTATTTATGTATTGTATATTGAGGCTTTCCTACTACAATGGCCAAATTGAATAGTTGTGACAGAGACCATCTGACCTGCAAAATGTAGAATATTTACTGTTTGACCCTTTACAGAAAAAGTTTGTCAACTCCTGGCTTAAGGAGTGCCTGTGGAAGAAGCATCACAAACTTTCTATAATTGCCCCATTTATTTTGCCTTCTTCCTATAATATTTTGGTAACCTGTGCTGTTTCCTGTGATTTCATTCATCTGACTTGTTTCTACTAACTCGACTTGATATCGTTCCCTCTGCCAATAAAATATCATAGATTTCTGTTGGAATCAATAATCTACCTCTAAATCAATGTGTCTTTAGGTTTCTTATATAAACTACACTGGTAGAATAGTTGTTAGTCAAATATAATATCATCAAGCATTTTTATGCTCTGATAAGTAGATTAAAAGCTGGAAAAGGTCACTATGTCCTGTAAAAATCTTTTTGTGTTTGAAGATTGGAAGTTTTACTTCAGGCTCTTTGTCACATTAGCTACACTGTCTAAAATCAAGGAAATAAATAATTATTCTAGTGGCTTAAGAAAATAAGCGTAGGATATAAATTTAATTCCTGTCATTTTTAATATTGCCTGCCTTAGTTTTATTAGTTTATTAGGTATAAAAAGAATCTAATTAGGCACTTGATTAGTTGATACTGAGAATGTGACCAAAAGTAGAATTATGTACTATGTATCTTGGTGGATATAACAGTAAAATTATCTCAGAAGTATATCAAGCAAGCAAAGGCCATTAAAAATTAGACAAAGGCATTAACAGAGCATTTAAGCAAATTATTGGAGAGGAAGATTATTCTCTCAGAAAGTAAATTTACAATATGATAATAGTAACTTATCCTTCATTCTAGAGAGATCTAAATAGATAATAAAGAAAATGTAATGTTTGTTTATTTAAAGGAGGGGGGACCTATCAGCTTAAAAGTTTTGTGGATTTGCTATTATTACTTTTGTCCTGTTGTCATTAATATTTGTGTTATAGTGAAAATGTTTTATTCTCATGAATAGATGTTAGGTCCAAAGCCCATATTATGAGATCTTCAAAAGGGAGATATTTTACTGCCAGTACAATGGCAGGCTGCTGTTCTATTAAACAAAAAATTCTTCCCTCTATGAACCATTTAGAAATACTCTGTAAAATATAACCATCTTTCAGATGCACAGTTGAGTTTACATGAAAGTAAAGAAAAATACTCAGGGTCCAAAATCAAAGAAAAGTCAGGAAACCAGAGTGGTCATTTGTAATGGGTGCTGACTCTGCCTCAAGGGCCATTACAGATCTTGGAAACCTAGAGCATTGGCCTGTGGCCTGTAAAGTTCACTGGGTTGAAAAAGAAAGAAAGAGAGAGAGGGAGGGAGGAGAAGGGAAGACAAAGAAGGGGGGGAGGGAGAGAGGGAGAAAAGGATGGAAGGGAGGAAAGGAAGGAAGGGAAGAAAAGAAGAAAGGAAGGGAAGGAAGGAAAGGAAGGGAGGGAGGGAGGGAGAAAGAGAAAATAGCCTTGGGCTTATGCAAAGAGGATAAAGAGCTGAGATCTACACAAAACCTGGAGACACTTGAAAGACTACAGCCGCAATGCAAAGGAAGACTGAAAAACAAATCTATTTATTGCCTTAAGGAACTGACAAGGAAACAAGTCTGTGTTGATCTGCAACATGGAAAGAGAAACTTTCTGAGAATTAAAACCCGCAGTACTACTCTTACATTTTTTAAGAAATGAGGTCTTACTATGTTGCTCAGGCTGGTTTTGAACTCCTGGGTTCAAGCAATCCTCCTGTCTCAGTCTCCCAAGTAGCTGAGATTACAGGCACATACGACCATACCCTGTCTTCACAGAACTAATCTTCTGCAAGTTCGAAGTTTGCTCATTTATATTTCCTGCAAAGTACAGAAAATGAGAAAAAAAATAAATTGCAGTAGTTACCATTTAGTCACCCCCAGAATTATAGGGTAGAAGTAAAAGCAAATCATTTCTCAAGAGACGTGTTACATGCCAGGTCTCAAAGAATTTATACGTTAAAGCCCATGAAACATGGATTCACAAACCAAAATTACAGAGTACATCTTAAAGTCCACTATAAAAGAAGTCATCAGAAACAGCAGTGTAATTAAATCTGCAGAGATATCATATAATTGGAAATACTAGAAAAAGAATATGAAATATGAATTAAATATGTACATAAAAAGAAGAAATTATAAATGTAAGCAGGTGGATCTGAAAAGAGCCAAAGAGAATTTGTAGCAATGAAAACCATAATTTTGGAAATTAAAACTAAATGGATAAATACAATGTGTGAGACCTAACTGCAGTTAAAATTAGTGAACTGGAAAAATAATCTGAAGAAATTACACAGAATGTAACAAAGCAAAGCAAAAACAAAACAAAGCAAAGCAAAACAAAAAACCCAGAAATGTACCCAACAATTAGGAGTGTACATTATTCTCAAGTACACCTGGAACAATGTAAAACACTTATTCTGTAAGCAAAATGTAGTAATTTTTAGACAGCAATAACAAAAGCAATTTTAAAAAAAGCAACTGGAAATTTAAAAATATGCTACAAACAATCAATGTTATGACAATTGAAAAATATTTTGGACTATACAATCATATGTATTAAACCTATGAAAAATAACTAAAGTAAGAGTAAACGACAAGCTTAACTACTTGCACTGAACAAAATTATCAGACGAGCATTTAACCAAAAAACTTAGAAACAAAGCCATGAAATAAATCCAAATAAAGCAGAGGAGCTAGAAAATGAAGATACATGCAAATATTATAGATCAATAAAGCATAAGTTTGTTTTTTTAAAAAAGGCTAACCTAAAAAACAAATTTTTACAAGAATTATCAAAGAAAAAAGAGAAGAGACATGAATAAATATTGCTAAAACTGAAAAGGGAAATATAGATAGACAAAAGAGTAAAAAGATTAAAGCTAACATTAGAAAAACTATAGGCCAAAATATTTTTAAAAATATATGAAATTTTTCTTAAAAAAGTAATTTACTTAAGAGTGACACCAAAAGAAATAGAAAGCTTGATATATTTATGATCATTAAGGAAAATCAATTAGAATAATCAGTAACTAAAAATGTACCTATCCAATATAACAAATATTATCCTAAACTACTAAAAATCAACCAGAATAATCAGTAAGTATAAATCTAATTGTCCAATACTATAAATATTAAATCTACTAGGCCTATGTTGTTTTATAAATGAATTCTACCAAATACCCAAAATGCAAATAAGTCTAATTGCATAGATAAGATAAAAAGAAGTAGTATTTCCAAATTCTTCTTATGAGATTAGCGTGACATTAATGAACTTACTAGCTAAGGACATAAAAGAAGAAAATTATAAGTAAACCTAACTTATACAAGCATACAAAAATCTTGAGTATTTTCAAATTGATTCTAAAAATAGGTAAAAGAGATTAACGTATCAAAGGTGAGTTTGTCCCTATAATGTAAAAATGGTTGAACATTAGAAAAATCTATTAACGTAATTCTCCACATTAATGATTAAAGCAAATAACAATGTGATCATTTCAATAGATTGATTAAAAGCATTCACTAACATTCAACACTCGATAATAATCACTAATAATAAAAATAATAATAAATTTTTAGTACCTGGGAAAGAGATTATAAATCCCATAATCTGAGGAGGTAACAGTACTTAAAGAATGCTACTGGCAAAATTTACCAGCATTTCCCTTAAAGACAAGGATAGGCCAATGAGATGGATTATCACCACTTTAGTTGTACCTGAGACTGAAAGTTCTGATAAGCACAAAAATAAAGGGATAGTAGGAAAAGAGAATAAAGATTATAAATGAAGAAAATATAATTATTCACAGATTATTATCCACACAACAGACTCAAAAGTATCTAGTAAGAATATCATAAAAATAAGAATGTAGAAAGAAGCTTGATATAAGGTAAATAAAAAAAGAATTTTTTCTATACAATTTTCAGAAAATATCATTTTTAAAGGTCATTTACACTAGAAAGAAAAATGTATAATTTTTTATCTAGGTATAAATGCAAATGATAATTAAGATCTATATAAAAAATCAACATTTGAAGTCATTAAAAATATTTTAAAAAATTGAGATATATTACAAAAGAGATCTCATCGTCTTATCGATGACAATTATTTTTTCAGTATAATAAAAATCAAAATTGTGAGGGTGTTTTTCATAAGCTTGACAAGCTACATTAAAATAAAGTATTTGGAAAAACAGATGGCTAAGAATAGACAACTTAATCCTGAATAGTAATAAAAGGTGATAAGAGTTTTCAGTTACTGAAATTTTTTATTATGTTTTTATTATAAGATATCAAGATTTACTGTAAGTAAATCATACCTATTAATTTATGAAAACTTGGTTTATAACAGCAGGGAACTATAGATTAAGAAGAAGGGACAAACTACTCAGTAAAATGTGGCATTTAGTCAAGTGATTAACCATGTGCAAAATAACATACAATTAGCTTCCTACTTTCTACCACACATGGACACAAGTAAAAATTATAGGTTGATTAAAATATAAATATAAAAACCAATATTTGTAGGAAAATATTATAATGGTTTTTGTTAGTAAAAGATTTCTTAAGATACAAAAACAGTAACCATGAAAGAAAAGACTGATAACTTTAGCTGCATTAAGATTAAAAACTTCTATTCATGAAATGTGACAAATATAAGGTAGACACAGAGAAAGATGTTGCAATGGATGCTACATTCTAGTTACATTGGATGATGTCCAATGTAACTGACAAAAGTTCAAGGCATAGACTACATAAAGACCATCTCCAAAGTAATGTAAGACAAAACTCAAGTGGAAACATGAGGAAAAGATGCAAATAGACAATTGATGGAAGACATTACCCTCAAAGCCAAAAATATTATGAAAAGATCAATTTCTGTAATAACAAAAGAAATCCAAATTAAAACCACAATGATATATAATTTTACACCAGATTGGCCAAAAAAAAAAAAAGGTCTGATGATTGAAAAATATGGATAAATGAAATCTACAGTGCTAACAGGAATGTATGTGGGATAGCCTCCTCTGAGAGAAAGTTGACTATACACTACCTGCTAAATAAAAAATGCATATAGCCTATGAAATTCCACTTCTAGGTATATAGTTGCAGGGTCTTTTGACTGAACTTTGTTCTGTAAAATTTGGATAAAGGCCACACTTAAGGATCTAGAAGGCCACATGTGGTAGAGAAACCCTTTGTGCAAGGTGACGTGCATAGTAGCAATATTATAAGAGCCATTAAAAAGTATACCATATTTACATAATATAATACTATATAGGAGTTAAAATAAATGACCTAGAGCCACACATATTAACACTGATGAATTTCACAGATAATATTGAATGAAAACATTATTGCTTAGCAACAACAAGAGAATAAATTGTTTCAGAATTACACATAAAAAGTTAGTTTGATGTTTCCTTCTGAGGAAAAAAAGAGTGTGAAATAAGAGAGGATTACACCAGGACTTTTAACTTTGTAATTAAAATTGCTTGGTGTGTTTATTCTATTTAAATATTTTGTTTTATCTGAAAAATTTCAGAAAAAATAGGTAAAAGAAGAAGAAAATTTCTGCTAAAATATTTTAATTTCTTTTCCTTTGTTATTATATGGCCCACCAGTCTATGCCATTATCTTTTTTTAAATCCCTAAAAATTTTGGCTGAATTCCTTCTGGAGTAACTACACCACTATAATGGATTTCCAGTCTTTATATCTCCATCTTTACTTTCTTGTTCTTATGTTGTTCCAGAATCACAATACTTCTTATACAAATAGTGTGAAAGAAAAAAACATGATGGTTGCTATACAATGAAAACTAAGGAGCACCATCACAATCTTTCAGTTATAGCCGTAAGTTTCAAAGAGTGTTTGGTATCAGTAATTCTGAACTCTGGTCCTTTCGAGAAATTCTTTAAAGCCCAGAAACTATTCCATGAAAACAGAATCAGTGGAGCCCTGTTCAATCCTTCACTGGCATGAAGCGAATTATAGAACATATGCACAACACATCCTGTCCCATGTAATTGAGAGTTGTAAGTAAATTCAGTGATGTAAGCAAGGAATAAAACTTGGTTGCTGCAAGGACTTGGACAATGTGATATAATTTCCTTTTAAAGTTATGTATGTAAGAAATACAAACAACCTCAAACCATGAAAGTAAGAATAAGACATATTTGGACTAAATAGAGGGATTTGGTAGTCGTATGTTTAGCGGTAATACAAAAAGGCACTAAATGTTACTACATAGGCAAATGATTGATTATTACAAAAAGCTAGAAAGAACAAATCTTAAACAAACATCTTTGACAGAATGGGGTATCACTAAAGATGAAGCAATGAGGTTATCTACAGTGTACGACTCTTCGAAGATGCTGATAAAACTGCTCCTTTGAAGCACAACGTTCAAAGTAATTATAAGACATATGTACAATAAGGTTACATTTGAGTTGAGTTCTGGATGAAATAAATGAGGTCAGGAAATGAGCCTGAGCAAAGAACATCCTAGACAAAGGAAAATAATCAAAGCTAGTGGGCCAGAAGCATCCCTGGTGTGGAGATTCGCTATACACAATGGCATATGAAAGACTCTGATAAGTCCATCTTTACGAATCATTTAAAAACGTGTTTATGTTATCATTTCTCCATTTTTTTTATTCCAAACTGTATTTTTTATATTTGGAGTTGTTTTTTAAAATCACCCATTGTTGTTTATACTAGACATTTCACGTAAATGTCCCAATTGTTTTGCAAGTTCTCTCATTTTGTTTTTTGTTTTTGGTAAGATAAAACATGAATGCAAGTAGAATGCCAATGCCTAGCATATTCCCTGCATCACAATAGTAAATTTGTGTAAAATAGATAAAATACCAAGTGTTATTACAACAGTTCTTTAGACTAGCTCAGGGGTGCATATTTTTATTTCTGCTGGTATTGCCATCATGCGACTTCAATCAATGTCGATTGATCCTGGACTCCCTCCTGCAAATTGATTTCTGTCTTCTGCCCCCTTCTGACTCCATCACATTTTAAAACCTCTGTTAGAGGAATTATTTTGTAAGGATTTCATCTAGTTTCTTCTCTAAAGTAGGGATGGTTAATGGGTGTAAAAATATAGTTAGATCATTAGATAAAATGAACAATATTTGATAGCACAACAAAGTGACTATAATAAACAATAAGTTATGGTATACTTTAAGATAACTAAAACAGTGGAATTGTAATGTTCCCAACACAAAGAAATATCAAATGCCTGAGATGATGGATACTCCAGTAACCCTGATTTGATTAATTCATATTGTATGCCTGTTTCAAAACATCACATGTACCCTATAAAGACATGCAACTATTATGTACCCATAATAATTAAAAATAAAAAAATAATTGCTTCTATATTGGATATAGAATAAAGTTGATATTTTGTTATCTGGTATTCAAAGCTCTTTTTCCTACTAGGCTCCAATGTACTTTTGAAAATTCTTATCTCCCACATTAACCCCATTTGAAATTTCCTATCCATTACCTGTGCTCAGTGTACCGCACCACCTACAATAATATTGCCCTCCCACAATATATATTTCATCCATATTTTTCATGTTTCAAAGCCCTTTTCACAGCCTATGCTCTATAAAGGATTTTCATTACAACTGCAGCTCACAATTATCTCCCTTCCCAATTTCAGTAACATTAGTTGTCTATACAACTACTATAATGTGACACATATATATATATATTGATAGATACACAATACAAATATATTTGTTTTTAATTTTCCTAGTTATGAGGATATAGGCATATATGTCACAATTATAGAATTGTGAGGTTCTGAAAGGCAAAATAATTTACTTCTTTCTATTAGCACCAGAAGACTTATCAGCTCATAATAAATATCCAACAAATTTATATATTCATTGATTAAATGCTTATTTATAAATTATAAACACAATGAATTTGTTAATAGTTAATATTATTTTAACAGTCAATATTTAGCTTGTTTCACAATACTTTGCCATATTCCACTCTTATCCCACACACACTTTGTGAAATATACTCTGTATATATTCTTTCTCTCTCTCTCTCCACACACAAATACCCACACAGTAGAGATATATACATATGCATTTGCACATGCATATACATATATACATAACACTGTACAGATTCTCTCTATATATAGCATATATCATATATGTATATGACATATCAGTGTGCAGGTAGAATTGTTTAAAAATATATATATGACACACAGAGTGTTGGTTTGACAACACGAAGTCATATTTACTATTATCACTTAAGTTAGCATTAATTCTCATTTCTGAGAATTTAAATAAACTGAGAGGTGGAAAATCTGACTCACCACCTGTTTTCGTAAGTAAAATTTTATTGAAACACAACCACATCCATTAGATTACATATTGTTCATAGTGGCTTTCCTGCTAAAAGGCCAAATGGAGCAGTCGCATCATAGAGAGTATGGCACACAAAGCCTAAAATATTTATTAGAGTCCTTTACAGTAAAAGTTTGCTAACATCCGATATGAAATTTTTAAAAATAGATAATTTTATTGGTTGCCTAGTTCTTGAGACCCAGGTGTCATAGATCCATTGATATTCTTCTTCCTGAATGCTCCCTTTATTCAGTTGTCATAGGAGTATTACACAATCACCCAATGAGACGTTATTGCCAAATCAGTCTTCTATTGTCTGCAGCATTCAAATTGAGGCATTCTTCTCTTGGACGTGTGAAAAATGTTACAAAGAGATCTCAGAAGTTGTAGAAGTTAAGCATACTTCAGAATTATTTTCTTCCAAAGTTCCTTTGATTATGCAAGGTCTAATTAGGAAGCTAAATCATAACACGAAGAATGTGTTTGCTTTGCAAAATCAAATCAATTGCACAATTTATGTTCGCTGCAGCTGCTACTTCCCATTTTTATAGAAGCAGATCCATTCCAGCTGTGGATATGAGCAGCTCTGCTTCCTACTCATTGATAGCTGAGATGTTTCAAATTCATCAATACAGATGCCAACAACTAAAGCATGTAAGCAAATTTCTTTAAACAAAGAACAGTACTTTAGATCTAAAAATGACTGAGATTTAATATCTTATTGGTGTTTAGCAAGTCTGAGGAAATAGAACAATACATTATTATATATTAACATATCAATTTCAAGGTTCATTCTGTTAACTTGAATATTTTTATGCATCTCAAACCTGACACATTAAATTAGTAATTTATGACAAATTATAAAAATATAACATCCAAGAATAATATTTATACTACTTTCAACCATAACCTTATGCAACTAAATCAAAGATATACCTCATGTTAAAAAGACAATCAGTTTCGTGTTGGTAGTTAACAAATGAACTCAAATAAATCTCAGTAAATTTTTGTTGACTGTCATATTCAAATGTTTATATCTGTGCAATATCGAATCTATGGGTGTTGGCTTAATCTTATCAGTATCTGTTTTGCTTAATACATCTCTGATAATTAGTCATGATCTACTTTTTCTAATTCTAATAACCATTTTTTTGTTTTACTATGCTGTTAACGCTAGAGTATAGTACAAACAGCAATATTAAACAATCCCAGGATCATAAGAACATGAATTCTTACCAAAAAAAAATAAAGTGTTAGATTAGAACTGCTTGCAGTAAATTCAAGTAGAATCACACAGTGTTTTAGATAATAAGTGTAATGTATCCCTGTTGACAGAACAGGATTCTGCAATCATTCTCACTAACTAACTTTTCCTATGTTTTGGGAAGTTAGAAGGAAGCTGAGATTTGGTCAAAATTATTTTTCAGACTATAGCATAAGCACATTCTGCATTTTTTTTATTGTTGCTGTACATTTGCTAATTTTCACCTCATATTTCTAAATTTCTACTTTTACTCTGTAGGAGGTATACTTAAGGACATCAAAAATTTATTTTTTAGATTTACCATTTATTTATGTTTTAATTGTTATGGATATATGATTGTTGTACATATTTATAAGGTACATGTGATATTTTGATACACGCATACAAAGTGTAATGGTCAAATCAGGGTAATTGGGATATCCATCACCTCAAACATTTATCATTTCTTTGTGTTAGTAACATTCCAATTCCACCGCTCTAGTCATTTTGAAATGTACATTAAATTATTGTTAACTACAGTCATCCTATTCTGCTACTAAAAATTGATTCTAAAAAGAACAAAGGAATAAAAAGAGAACATACAATTGCTATAATAACATAGGAGATTATTTGAAAGTCTAATAGATTTGGGTTCATACATTAACATGAGATTTTTATTTGTGCATGTAGAGCACTTACTTTTGAACAAACATATTCATTTAAAACGTAATTGAAGAAAGAATATTCATGTGGCATGTCTTATAATGTCATTATCATCAGTCAAGGAAATGTTTCTGAGCTTCTGTTAGTACCTGGGTCATGCAAGAAGAGTTGTATATATGAATAAGAACCATTTGTTTCCACATCCTTGCAATAGTGAATTGTACTGCCATAAACATTTGGGTGCAGATGTCTTTATCATAGAATGTTTTGTGCTCTTTTGGGTAGATGCCTAATAGTGCTGTTGCTGGATCGAATGGTATTTCTATTTTTAGCTCTCTGAGGTATCTTCAAATTTTTTTGCACAACGGTTACGCTAATTTGTAGTCCCACCAGCAGTGTAAGAGTGTTCCTGTCTCTCCACATCCTCGCCAGCATTTGTTGTTTTGTGATTTTTTGATAGAGGCCAATTTCACTGGGGTTAGGTGATACCTCACTGTGGATTTGATTTGCATTTCTCTAACGATTAGAGATGTTGAGCATTTTTTTGTATGTTTGCTGGCCATTATTCTGTCTTCTTTTGAAAAGTTTCTGTTCAAACTAAGTGCCCATCAATCCGTGAGTGGATTATTAAAATTTGGTATATGTTTACAATGAAATATTACTCAATCATAAGAAACGACAGTGATCTAGCACCTCTTATACTTTCCTGGATTAAACTTAAACTCATTATCCAAAGTGAGGCACCGCAAGAGCAGAAGAACGGGGTCCATTTGTACTTGCCATCAAATTGGTACTAACTGATCAACACTAGGGTGATCACATGGCAGAAATACTCTCTAGGGATTAGGGGGATGGGGGGGCGAATCTACAACTAAAGGACACGGGGAGCATTAAAGGGAGGGAAGGGCACGCCTTTAACCTGCATTTGTGTGAGGCAAAGACATAAAGTGTAACTATAATGTTTGTACCCTCACAAAACCCTGGAATAATAAATTAAAAAAAAAAATTTTCAAAGTCACTTCCCCATGTTCTTCATTATCCTGATATGGAAATGGAATCCAAATTTCTACCCCAGACAGAATGTCTATAATCACTGCCACCCCAGTCTCTCTGCAGAGACAGGGAAAATCTAAAATTTGGATGGTAAATTAACTATTGTTCAAAATTTCTAGCTGTTCTAAGCAGGGAAAGCAGGGAAGACAAGGACTTAGAGATGAGGCGATAATGTCATGAACAAGAGGTAACAGGAAGAAAGACGGTAAAGGACTAAGGGTCACTGAGAAAGAATCCTCTGGAAAGAACAACTGTTGGATGCCAAAAGCCTGGATTCCATGAACGAACATGCATCAACGCCTGAGTTGACATAAATGAAGGAATGACGGGGAGAAGACCAATCCAAAAGAGAACAGACTCTGCAACAGGTGGGCAGGGAGTGCATCTTCAAGCACCCTGGGGGAAGAGCTGTGACCCAGGGAGGGGAATGGGAGTTTATGGCCTCATTTCCCCACCTGGGTTTAGCCACCATGGTTATTACTGAGGGAGGGGTAGATGTGGAATGTGACTTACCAACCGTGTCCTCTACTCATCAACTACAATCAGGATCAGGTATTTAATTTTTAGGGCCAAATGCAAAATGAGGAGTCTCTTAATAAAAAAATTAAGAGTTTCAAGACAGCAGGAACAGAGCATTAAACCAAGTACAGAGCCCTCGTAAGCCCTGAGCCCTGTGTAACTGCACAGGCTCGTGCCCATGAAGCTGACCCTGGCTACAGAGCCACACACTTCACCAGAGGCGGAGCATATTAGGTCACGGAGAAGCACTTTATTTATTTATTTATTTTTTGATGCTTAACTGGAGGGAGAACAACATAGTCTTGGAAATAAAACAACAAATCTCAAAATACATAAGGAACAGCAAAGAAGTAATCCTTCCATTTCATTCAGTCCTGATCAGACCTTATTGAAGAACTCAGCCCAGTTATGTAATACACAGAGAGATATGAAGCATTAGGAAACATGCTGAGGGTAAAATGATTAAAAGATTAGAAAGACTACCCGCACTGGGATGACTTGGCTTTGAAAAGAAGGCTGATGTGACGTAAGCTTGAATCTGTTCGAAAAGCTTATTAAAATGCCATTCAAATACAAGGAAGGCAAGCCCTTTTAAAAAGTGGGTTTTATTTAGGAGTCTAACAAACAAGACGGTTTGTAAGGAAACTGCTGCTGTGAGTAACAGACTGATAAAGAAAGGTCCTATTGTACCCAGGTGGAAAAAAACCTCCTGCCCTGAGCAGTGAAGAGAGACCACTCCATTTCTTTACTAATGTTATCACCTTCATTTTAGGAGATGCTAAACCAAGTTGAAATGCAGGAACATCACCATTATATTATAATCTCCATTTCTATAAAATGAAGAAAATGGAAGCAGGGACCTTTTGTATGTGTGTGTGCCAGCAAGGCAAATTAAGTCCATGCCTTGATTCACAAAAGAGACCAGATGGAAACGGGACGGCAACTGCTGGGAGTGAGGCAGCTGAGAGCACTACAGTTGCTAAGCCCTAGGAATCACCAACAAGGGTTTCATCTTGCAAACCAAGTGAAACAATGGAGATGGAAATACAGCGAGAATGACAAAGAACCAAGGGGACCTTCACGATCACTTGTTCTAGCTCCTTCACTTGATAAATAAAAATATTAATATATACTATTCAAAAACTAGAATTCATGTATTTTTTCATTCAAATTTATTTTATGAAAAGTTTTTTTTTTTTAATTTTTTAGAAGAGGGTCTCACTCTGTTGTCCAGGCTGGAGCACAGTGGCATAATCATAGTTCACTTGCAAACTCAAACTCCTGGGCTCAAGTGATCCTCCTGCCTCAGCCTCCCAAGTAGCTAGGACTACAGGCGCACACCACCAGGCTTGACTATTTGTTTATAAAGATGAGTTCTTGCTTTGTTGCCCAGGCTGGTCTCAAACTCCTGGCCTCAAGCCATCCTCTATCCTTGGCCCGTCAAAGTGCTGGGATTACGGGCATGGGCCACCATGCCCGTAATCCATGGCATTTTTTGTTCTTTAAAAATTATTCTAAAAGACCATCTTTTCAATTTCTAGTTTAATTAGCATTTAAGTTCAGCTATTACAACAATGAGTTACTTTTTGGTAACTGTGGAGTGAAAAATTCATGGATATGAATCAAAGAAAAGAGATTTGAGCAAATCATCTTCTTGGAAACTCCAAGAAAGTTAATATAGTTCACAAAATATGCCAAAGGTATCTGGCTAAATATCGTTTCAATTTTTTTGTAAATAAAAGATACTGAAGTTACATTTAAGACATAAAATGGTATCAAATATTACAATGACATACAGAGTTAATAAATGGATATTTTATTATTACTAGTATAGAGAAAGGTCTACATTTTCACACAGACAAGACAGGGGAAGACAAAGAAAATTAAAAATCTAGTACTGGGGATAGCTATCAGAAAGTATGATTTCCCAAAAGCTATTTGCATTATACACCACTAGAGAGACCAGTGGAATAGACCCAAGAAACAGACCCAAATACAATCAGAAATGTACCACAAAACACTTGTATAGCACCTCGAATCCGTAGTAGATGATAATCTATTCAATGAGTGATAGAATAACCCAGGGAGTCATCCAGAAAAAATTAAATTGTACCATAACTCACAATGTTATGGTCCAAATGGATAAAAGGTTTTAATTTATAAAAATGAAGCCATAAAAGCACTAGAAGAACACATAGCAGGATTCTTTCAAACACTGGTGTGAGGAAGATATTACTAATATGATTCAAAATCTATAAGACCAGATTTTTTTTTACAATGAAAAAAGCTACAGACAAATATTTCTCATAAGCAAAGATGCAAAAATCTTCAACATAATATTAACAAACGGAATCCAACAATGTATAAAAAAGTATACATAAAAAGAGTAAAATGTATACACCATGACCAAGTGGGATTTTTCCTAGGTATGCAAGGCTGCTTCAACATCCAAAAATCAATTAAGGTAGTCCATCACATCAACAGGTTAAAGAAGAAAAATCGCATGATCCTATCAATAGATGCAGAAAAAGCAGCGGACAAAATCCAACACCTGTTCATTGTTTTAAAAAACAACAAAAAACAAAGAAAAACACCCATTAAACAAGGAAGAGAGGGTAACTTCCTCAACTTGATAAAGAACATCTACAAAACACCAACGGCTAACATCACAGTTAAGAGTGAGAAACTTGAAGCTTTCCCACTAAGATCAGGAACAACTCCTTTTCAACATTGTACTGCAAATCCTAGCTAATTCAATAAAATAAGAAGAGGAAATAAAAGATATACGGGTTGCAAAGAAAGAAATAAAACAGTTCACAGATGACATGAACACCTACGTAGAGAATCCAAAAGCAGCAACAAAAAAAAGCTCTTGGGACCAGTAAGTGATTAATATACAAGATCAATATACAAAACAATTGCTTTTCTATATACCAGCAATGAACGAGTGCAATTTGAAATTAACTACACAATACTATTTACATACTTAGGGACAAATATAACAAAATAAGTACAAGATCTATATAAGCAAAACTACAGAACTCTGATGAAAGAAATCAAAGAATAAATGGAGAGACACTTTATGTCATGAACAGGCAGACTCAGTATTGTCAAGATGTCAGTTCTTCCCAACCTGATCTATAGCAATGCCAATCAAAATGCCAGCAAGTTGTTTTGTGGATACCAATAAATTAATTCTAAGGTTTATATAGAAAGGCAAAAGACCCAGAATAGCCAACACAATATTGAAGGAGGACTTATATTACCCATCTTTAATACTTACTATAAGGACATAGTAAGCAAGATAGTGTAGTATTGGTGAAAAAACAAATAGATCAATGCAATAAAATGCAGAGCCCAGAAATAGTCCCACATAAATATAATCAATCAGTCTTTACAAAGGAGCAAAGGAAAACAATGGAGAAAATACAGTCTTTTCAACAAATGGTGCTGGAACAACTCAACATCCCCAAGTAAAAAAACATGAATCTAGACACATATCTTATACCCATTACAAAAATTAACTCAGAATGGATCACAGATCTAACTGTAAAGTGCAAAACTATAAAAATCATAGATGATAACATAGGAGAAAACCTAAATGACCCTAGATTTGGTGATAACTTTTAGAAATAACACCAAAGGCAAGATTCATGAAAGAAATGATTGATAAGCTGGACTTAAAATTCATATTTTTTGCTCTTCAAGAGATGCTGTAAAGAGAATGAGGAAACAAGCCATAGACTTGGAGAAAATATTTGCGAAAGACATGTCTGATAAAGGACTATTATTCAAAATATACAAAGAACTTTTAAAACTCAACAATTTAATAAAGTGAATTGTCTTTTTTTATTGGGCCAAAAACCTTAACAGACGCCTCACCAAAGAAGATATACAGATAGTAAATAAACATATAAAAAGATGCTTTACACCATATGTCAGAGAAATGCAAATTAAAGCAACAAATCCATTAGAATGGCCAAAATCCAGAACATGGACAAGACTCAATGTTGGCAAGTACATGGAGCAACAGAAAAATCTCATTCTTTGTTAGTGGGAAAGCAAAACGGTATAGCTACTTTGAAGAACAGGTTGGTGGTTTCTTGCAAAACTAAATACATTCCTACCATATAATCAAGCAATCACACTGCTTGGTATTTACCCAAAGTAGTTGAAAACTTATGTCCACACATATACCTGTACATGGATATTTATAAAATCGTTGTTCATAACTGACAAAACTTGGAAGCAACCAAGACGTCCTTCACTAGGTGAATATATAAATAAATGGTAGCACATCCAGACAATGGAATATTAGTCGGCAATAAAATGAAACGAGCTATTAAGCCATGAAAAGGCATGGAGGAAATTTAAATGCCTATAATTAAGTGAAAGAAGCCAACTTTAAAAGGGTGTCTGCTGGATGAGTCCAATTATATGACATCCTGGAAAAGACAAAACTATGAAGACAGTAAAAATAGTAGTGGCTGCCAGGGTTTAGCAGGGGAGGAAGGATGAATAGGCAGATCAGAAAGAATTCTTAGGATGGTGAAACTACTCTAGTGATACTGTAAATATGTATCATTATAAATTTGTCCAAACTCATAGACAGTACAACATCAGGAGTGAACCCTACTGGAAACTAGGGACTCTGGATGATGATGACGTGTCAATGTAGGTTCGTTCATTTTAACAAATGTACCACTCCAATGGGGTATGTTGATAATGGAGTAGGCTATGCATGTGCGGGGGCAGAAAATATTCGGGAAAACTTTACCACACACTCAAGCTCAATTTTTTTGTGAATCTAAAACTACTTTACAATGTAGACTCCATTAAAATATTTAAAAGTCATAAATTTCATTGTATAAAATAAATTTTGTATGGCAAAAATACCATAAGCAAAACAGAAAAAGACTAACCAAGAAAAAAAAATACTTGCAACTCATATCCCAAAGAGCCAATCTCTAAGCACATAGAGCACTCCTAAAAATTGTAAGAATATGACAAAAAAATGGACACAATGAATATGTTCAGAGAAATGTCTATTAAGCTATAAAACATGTCAATAATATTAAGAAAAGTGGAAATTAAAACTATATGAGAGGTCATTTTAAAAGCGCCTATCGTTGGAATCAGCAATACCACTTTCGAATTGGACTGATACTATAGATATACCTGCCCATGTGTGAAATGACATATGTACAAGGTTATTTTCTACAAAATAGTTGTTAATAGCAAAAAAAAAAAGGGGGAAGACAATCTAAATGTTCATAAATAGGAGATTAAATTATGCTCAATCTAAACAGTGGTGTATTATCAACTGCATAAAAAGAATGTAAAAGTTGTCTATGTACTGATATGAAAAAATTGTCAAAATATCTTGGGGAAATAAGGAAGTATAAGGAAGTTATAGAACTATATGTAAAATAAGTCACTGTTCATAAAAATGGGCAAATAAGAACACATATGTGAATTTGCTTCCATATACAGACAGACTATGAAAGAAGGATGGCCCTGGGAAAAGGACAGATAGAAAATAAAGGTGAAAGAGATTGAGATTTTTTGACGTACACCACTTTTTCATTTTGGCTTTTTAAATCAAAGGACCTTATTATCTACAAATTTTAATTAATTTAGATCTAAAATAAGCTATAACAGCAACTTTGCACATTTTAACACTCAAAATAATTATAATCGATCATAAATAGTTTAAATTTTATACTTCAAGGAGACTGGACAGCAGATCAATTCTCCTTTCAGGTAATAAAAATTTTAATTTGACTACATATCTTTTTTTTTTTTTTGAACATTTCAAGTTTGAGGATTTCAAAGAAACTTAGAACAACAAAGTCAGAAAAGAACCTCAGTAATCATCCCACTCAATATTCTAATCCACGCGTTAATCTTTTACACAATCTATACAAGTGATCGCTGAGACTCCATTTGAGCCAATAAAGCACACACATGTGCCACATCATACACTCACACCCTTTTTTTTTTTTGTACCTCAGTAAAGCCTATTTTAATTTTAGGAAGCTATAAAAAATTGAAATCTGCTTCTTTATGGCTTCCACACAACCTTGGTTCTTTATTACCTAAGACAAAGTAGATTAAATGTTAATTTCATCCTTCGACAAAGCAGATGAAGAATTTGAAGACAGGCACTGGATTATTTGTGAGTCTTCTCTCTTCCAGGATAAATTCTACCAGTTTTCCGCAACATCCTGGGTAATCTCCTAAGGATATAAGTCTGCCATACAACAAGCATGTTAAATAAAATTAAGCACGATGGATGATCGGATGTGATGGATCATAATTGTTCTGAGTTTAAAGCTGTACAAAGTTGCTATTATAGCTTATTTTAAATCTAAATTAATTAAATGTTGTAGATAATAAGGTTCGTTGATATAAAAACCCCAAACGAAAGCTGTAAGATTAAGCAGATGAAACACATTGTAATAGCAATGCCCCCTTAAAATGTACTGGTTAGACTGATCATGATTCTCCTACATCAGTGTGGCCAACACAGAGACAAGTGGGAGGACCATTTCCCACATTCTAAACACTCTATGTCTATTAATTCAACCTAAAAACCAATTAACTCCTCTTGGCAGTCACATCAACTGACTCACATCATGCTTATAATCAACAAAAACTTCTAAAATACTCTTACATGTGCCTCATTAAGCCATGTTTCATCTTGCTATATTCATTTGGTCCACTGTTCTAGTTGATTTTATTTTTAGAATTCTGAGCCCTTCACCCAATGATCACAGAGACCTCTTCTCTTTATTACAGGAACTAACATAATAAGGTATTGACCATAGTCTTCATCCAGGTCACTATAAAAATAGTTACCAGTTCAGGATTAAGGAAAGAATCCCAAATCTGGCCATTACACATATTCCTTCAATTTGATACAATGTAACAATTAGTATTCTTTGGGACAGTTACTATTATTATTCAGCCCATGTTTTAATTTTGCCCATATTTTTTGTGCTGACTACTATATTTACCAGTGAATGAGTAACATTATTTTTTAAATATAAAGGAAAATTTAATCAGCAGAAATCATCTAATGGGAATTTAAAAAGAACTTCTTATATAAAACTGCAGAAACTTAACTAAAACATAAATATCATTGCAAATATCTAAATACAACCAAGATATCAGCTTTATAAAATATTTCAACCACTGACAATAAAAGCTAAATTTTAAAAATCTTGGCTGGCTATGACACTTTATTCATAATAGTAACTGCCACAGGAAAAACACTTCAGATTCTACAATTTAGAGATGTCTCATATTTCTTGGGTATATATTTTTTAGTATCCAAATTAGATTCTAGCTTTTTCATTCTAAATCATGGACCAACTGAAGATTTATGCCAGGATCTTTACTACAGCATCAGACCAGCCAATATGCTACTCAGGAAGCCAGCAACCACCACTGTGTGGAGCCTGCCCTGACCTGCAGTTCCCATCATGAATCTCCATACTCACAGTGGGGACTGCATGACATGCTGGTGAATAAAGGTGGTCACAGTCAAATTCCATGGCAAAGTGGCAGGTGACTAGTGGGTACCGTGTCTCCAGGATTGGAGGGTGGGTGTGCATTTACCTCATATACATCAAAGAGAGATAGAAAGAGAAAGGTTTTTTCAAAAAGGTAAAATCCTTTACTACACACACAGATGTTCCTTAAAATGCACAAAGGTATAGCTTTAAGGCCTGTCAATTAGATAGAGTAAAAGATATTAACAGGAAAAGGCTAAAGGATAGGTGCTATTTTCTTTTTCCCTTCCTATCAACACTCTGTCAAAAACATCTACATCAAACCACTGGGGCAAAATCATCAGTGTCTTCCACGTTTCTGAAACAATGATCTCCCCAAACTGCATATCAAAACAGAAAAACAGTGGGGCTCCAGGCACATCTCATGCATTATAAACCCAGTGAAAGGCATTGATATTAAGTGTCTTATCCAAATAACTTTTCTTGCCCTCTTCCATAAACACAGATAGTTGGGACAGTGACTATGCCCATCCAAGACTATGAATACCCGGCTCACTTATAGGTATAACCACAGTGAAGTGACTAAGTTAAAGCCAGTGAGATATAAGCAAATGTGAGCATGACTTCTAGGGAACCATTAAAGGAGGTTGAAGCTTCTTTCTCTCTCTTTTTTTCCTGCTGGCTATAATTTGATGTGCTGGATGGAACTGTCACCTTGACCCATGAAGATGGTGAAACAGGAAAATAAACAGAATCTTGGACCACATAATGTGGAGCAGCATTGCAACCCTAGACTGCCTACCTCTCAGCTTCCTTGATGTGAGAGAGAAATAAACCTCGCCATGTGTAGACCATTCTGATTTGGGCTTTATTGGTAACATGTGGTAAGTGGTAATAGGGTACTGAATCCTAACTGATAAAAAACCCAATGAACCGAACCAGAGGGAAAATGCCACAGTACTATCATTCCTTGCTAGGAAGATTTATCTTAATTTATTCTAAAAATTTCATATGTTAGTTCACATGAAAAACTCCTTATCCAATGAACTTGCCCTAGTGAACAGTGAACATCTAAGTATAAGTGCCTGAGGTAGAATGAAAATACAGTTATTTTGGCAAACTAAATTCTATTATCCCACAGCATCGAAAGGAGAATTTAAAAGTCTCAAACTTACAAATATTGCTTTAACATATTTTATAATAGAATGTATGCTAAGGGATAAGTGCAGAACAGCAAAATCCTATTGCTTTGTGGGCAAAGGGGCCCCAGGCTAGGCTCACTCAGCTGCTAAGTGAATGACTTCTACTCACATTTTCATTGGCCTCCCAGTCGAATGTAAGTCTCAACAAAATTACGGCATAGCATGGGGAGGGAGGCGCGGTGGAGGTTAGTGAATACTAAATTCCAAATGTTGAATCCATGAACTCCGTGAGTTTCCCTGTCATGCTGTACTGAGCAAATTCCATGCATATCTCATTTTCCTTTTTTTTAATTGAGCTACAGTTGACAAAAACTGTACATATTTAAGGTGTACAATGTTTTGACATGGGTGTACACTGTGAAATAATTACCACAAATAAGCTAATTAACGTATCCATCACCTCACAATTATCTTTTGTATGTGTGTGGTGAGAACATTTAAGATCTACTCTAGCAAATTTCAAGTACACAATATAGTATTATGGTCACCATGCTATACATTAAATCTCCAGAACTTTTTATCCTGCATAACAGAAACTGTGTACCCTTGACTAACATGTCTCATTAATCTTTTTGTTACTTTTAAAAGCTGTAATTATTTTTATTTATTTTTAAATTTCAGAATATTATGGGGGTACCCATGTTTTGGTTGCATGTACTGCTTTTGTACCATTCAAATCAATGTTATCCGTGTGCCCCTCACCCAGACAGTGTGCATTATACCCATTAGGTATGAATTTATCCAATCCTTTCTCCCCCCTCCCACCTGCTTGATTTCCATTGAGTTTTATTTCCATATGTCGTGTTTGTTTTTCCATTCTTGTGATACTTCACTTAGGAAAATGGTCTCTAGTTCCATCCAGGTTGTTACAAAAGGTATTAGTTCCCCATTTTTTTATGGCTGAGTAATCCATAGAATATATATACCACATTTTATTAATCCACTCATGAATTGATGGGCACTTGGGTTGATTCCACATCTTTGTGATTGTGAGTTGTGCTGCAATAAACATTCTAGTGCAACTGTCTTTTTTATAAAATGACTTTTTTTTCCCTTTGGGTAAATGCCCAATAGTGGGATTGCTAGATCAAATGGTAGTTCTACTTTTAGTTCTCTGAAGTATCTCCATACTACTTTCCACAGAGGTTATACTAGTTTGCAGTTCCACCAAAAGTGTATGAGTGTTCCTATCTCTCCTCATCCACACCAGTAGCTACTGTTTTGAGACTTTTTGATAAAAGTCATTCTCACTGAAGTTAGGTGGTATCTCACTGTGGTTTTGATTTGCCTTTCCCTGATGATTAGAGATACTGAGCAGTTTATCATATGTTTGTTGGTCATTGGTCTATCTTCTTTTGAAAAGCTTCTGTTCATGTCTTTTGCCCACTTTTTAATGGGGTTGTTTGATGTTTTCTTGCTGTTTTGCTTGAGTTCTTTATAGATTCTGGTTATTAGCCCTTTATTGGATATACAGTATGCAAATATTTTCTCCCATTCTGTAGGTTGTCTGTTCACTCTCTTGATTGTTTTCTTGGCTGTGCAGAAGCTTTTTAATTTGATCGGGTCTCATATATTGATTTTCATTGTTTCTGTAATTGCTTTCAGGGTCTTCTTCATAAATTCTTTGCCTAGGCCAATGTCTATAAAAGTTTTTCCAACATTTTCTTCCAGAATTCTTAATAGTTTCATGCCTCCATTGTGAATTAATTTTTGTGAGAAGTGTGGACCCTGTTTCAGTCTTTTGCATGTGGCTATTCAATTTTTCCAGCACCATTTATTGTATAGGGATTCTTTTTCTCAGTGTATGTTTTTGTCTGCTTTATGAAAGATCAGATGGCAATCAGAGGATGGTTTTATATCTGAATTCTCTGTTCTGATCCATTCAACTATGTCTCTGTTCTTGTGCCAGTACCATGTCATTTTGGTTACTATAGCCTTGTAGCATAGCTTGAAGTCTGGTAAATTGATGCCTCCCAATTCATTTATTTTCTTAAAACTTCTATAGAGTATTGTTACAAAGGATGAAACTATGCTCAAAGAAGTTAAGTATCTTGCCTAACCTCACATCTAGTAAGAATCAAGGACTAAATCTGAACCAGTATCCTGACCCGAAACCCTATATTCTTTCCAGTTACCCTATCATTCTGTTGTCCTCATAGCCACAGACTTTTTCCAACATGAGGGTGTGTGTGCGTGTGTGTGTGTGTGTGTGTGTGTCCATCCCTATGTGATGTGTAATGTATAGCTTGTATTCATTTATTTACTTATTAAATTCCCCCACTAGAATGAAAGCACTTCAGGATAAGAACTTGTTTCAGCTCGCTGCCTTCACCCTATACTAAAACAATGCCTAGTACACAGAATGTGCTCAGTTTTTTTCTTTTAAGAATGAATGAACTAAGGGACAAACAAATGTCAATTGGTTACTATGAAACCATTCCCTTACTAGGATGGACACATCCTCTATTCTCATTCTTGCCTGCCCCCCAACAAAAAAGCCGGTTTATCATCCAATTATGGAAACTCCAGATAACCTCAACCCACCACAATGGATCAAAAACATTTTATCAGAGATATTTTAGCCTATTTCATTAATTAGTAAGGTTATGTATTAGTAATGGGACAGTAGACTGAGGAAGAGCTCCAGAGTCAGACTACTTCTGTTTATATCCAGAATCCCCAACAAGTTGTAGGGTCTTAGGCAGGTCCTTTAATCTCAGTGCCTCAGTTTTCCGTCTATACAATCAGATAATAACAACACATATGTAATAGGACTGTTGTATTAAATGAGATGACAGAACAAAAGTACTTCACACATGTTAAATGTTTTATAACTGCTATTTTAGAAATACACATTAATTTTATTTCAGCAATTGCAGAAACCACAGACAAAAAATGAATGTTAAGATGGATGCTGATGAACAATTACCAACAGATAGATCCAGACCTATGTTGTCCAATACCATGGTCACTAACCACACATGGTGATTGTGCATCTGAAATGTGGCTAGTCCAAGTTGACATATGTTCTAAGTTTAAATTACATACCAGATTTCAAATACTCAGAACAACAAAAAAGAAGAATATAAAACATATCACTAACATTTTTATATTGGTTACATGTTGAAAAATATTTTGGATATATGGGGTAAAATAAATTACAAAAATAATTTTCACTTGTTTCTTTTTATATGTCATAATACAGCTAGTAGAACATTTTAAATTATATGTGTGGCTCACATGATATTTCAATTGGAAAGCACTGATAGAGAGAGATGTGTGTGATGGTCATGTGTCCTTGGAAAACATAGATGAATGGGGCTATGAAAAACAGGCATGGCCTTATTCACAGAGGCAGGCTTCACTGTATATAAACTTGGAGCAAAAGTTTAGTGGTATGCCTGATTAAAGAAAAACTGAACAAGGTCCAAAATGCAATGCCTAAGTATTTGCTTGGTGTTTTTCATTGTTAGAGAGCGAAGTGGGTGTTAGTAACCCCTCCACCCATCCACGTGCACACACACAACAGATAAGAAAACAGACTGAGAGGTTAAGGTATAAAACCTGTTAGGTCATAGAAATGGGATCCTAACTGAGGTATCCTGAACCCAAGGTCACAGTTTTCACTCTGTTATCACATTGGCCCTACCCCACTGGCATATTCTTATTTGACTCTGTCTTCATTCAGTTCCATCTGAAATAAACATAATCAAGATAAGTGCTAAGTAGTTATTCAACAGGATTCTCTCCCCGAACATGGTGATAAGTATATAAGAAAGAGAACTGGCAAGTCATTATCTTCCAAAAGTCTGCTTTGGGACCCTCTTATTCATTGACAGGATCCACTTCACTCACCAATCTGAGAGTAAAAAGGACCATAATAATAGCCTTTAATAGTCCCCACTAACAATACAAGCTCATCCAAAGAGAATGCAAACCAATTATCATAAATAGCAGCCTGAGTGATCTCTGTAGCAACCAGCAATTCAAACATGACTGTGGAGATAAAATGTTAAAAGAGAAACAGGAACTTCATCAGCCATTCTGAGCGGTTCTTATCGAAATCAAAAGTCACCCCCACCTCTCGCCCAGCCACCTATTAAGATCTGACAAAATTAAAGAGGCCGTGCAAACAAGTCTTCTCGGAGGTGTACTACAGAAAAAAAGCAGGAAATGGGAAGAAGCCCAGCACATGCTGTGCCACCTTATGGTCCTGCAAAATCGGAAACAGTCTGTCATGAACCATCAGAGAAAGTTTCTAACCATTGCTTTCCTAAAAACAATTCTAGTGGACTATATCAAGGTACATAATGAGGTGAAACAATTTGATTTCCCCTTGACCACCCTTAATATATGTATAACTCAACAACTAGTAATAATAGCTAACATTTACTGACCACTTACCACATACTAAGCACAACTCTAACCTCTTTACGTGGATTGAAGTCAGCTTTCTATGAGGTTGCTTTCTTGTTTCCCAAATGAAGAAGCTAGAGCCCAAAGAAGTTAAGAAAGTGGCCCAGCTCATAAAATCTGAGGGCAGAGCCAGGTACATGCGACCGACATGTTTCAGGCACTGGCAACCCTCGGTGTTTCTTCAACTCTTCAAGGCACATTCTCCATAACCAGGTCAAGACACACGACCACCAGGGCCTAGCAAAGCCAATGACGTGATTTAATCAGCTTGAAGCGATGAGTAAAATCTCCCTTTTTCCCATCTTCCTTCAAAACTCCATCCCATCACGCTTGTTCATGTCATTGTGCCTTTGCACTTATTATTTGTTCCCTCTGCCAGGAATACCCTTTCATTCTTCAGAACCTAATTCAGATGAAACCTCCAGGAAATCTTCCTCTTGCTGCCCCCAAATGAAGTCATCTTATCCTCTTTGTGCCACTTCTATACCTCATACACAGATCTGTCTCCTGCTTACGTGGCCCTCTCCTTACTGGGGTGCAGATTCCTTAAACACGGATGCCAGTCATAAATATACCCCAACATTAAGTACAATGCTTGCTGGTATGAATTCATCTATAGTAGAAAATCCACCATTATTACTTTTATTGACATCTTGTTACAACCATTGAACAAAGACTCTAGCAGGGATATAAGTGAGTGAAGAAGAGGGAACAAAGTCTCAGAAAAGAATTCCACAATTGCACTTGTGCTGTCCAGTAAGTTCACAGCCAGATTCAGTGAGGCTGAAGAAACAGTAAAGGATTTCTCTGTGGTTGGGTAGTTCTCTTTTGCAGATGATATTGTTCTCAGGCAGGAAGAACTTTGTGCTTCAGGACCATCTGGTATTTCATGGCAATGTTCTGCATGCTGAAGCTGTATTTGTAAGAAACGGGGATTTTATGTTCATCACAAAAGATTCAGACAGACTCTGAAGCAGACAAGCATATGCCAGTCTGAAAGCTTAAAGATGCTGACCAGCTCATGCCACACAATGGCCGTTTCCAGTAGGTAATAAGTGGTTTGACAGAGTTGCTTTTAGAAAATTACTTTCCTCAGAAGTGTTAGAAGTTTTTGCTATCTTTCTATGAATAAATTAATTATACTATGGATGAGAGATGGCTATCTGCAAAGGAAGGGAAGGAGAGGAGGAAGGCAAGGGGCTCTCAGCTCACCATCTTCACTGATCATCCTTCTGACGGAAGTAGTGGCAGAATCTCAGTAAGATAAACATTAATGTCTTACTCCTTTAACTTAATTAGGATGCTCTTGACTAAAAGTAACAAAATCCCCGACTCAAAATGCCCTGTTGAACAATAACAGGGGTTTACTGACACATATCTCAAGACGTCCCAAGGTAAGAGTGTTCCAGTTATTCAACTCGGCCTTTTCCATTGGTCTACATTCTCCCTGTGCTGGCTTCTGTCCCCAAGTTCACGGCCTTCAAAGAAATCCACATTGAGTCTATGCAAAGCATCCTCACACAATAACAACAAAAGACTAACGAAAATATTTTTACTCTGGGGGAAAAAAAAAAGGAGAAAACCTTCCCAGCATCAGTGTGCCCTCGTTATCATATTTCCCCCACATATCACTGGCTGGAATTGATTCATGTGTCCACTGCTAAAGAAATCGCTGTGGTAAGGGCAATGGAATACTATGACTCACCGATCAAGACTCATGCTGGGGACTCAAGATAAATCCAGCCACCCCTGTATAATAATGGGAGCCTAATATCCAAATAAAACCAAGGATCTTCTTAAGGAAGAAGGGTAACTAGAAAACAACTACTGAGTAGGCAACTAGCACTGCTGCTCTGTCCTGGCCTTTTCAGTAAGCAGACCTGAACTAGTAAACTGCATACAAAAGACCAAGACTGATACCTTCTAACGCCTAACTGAATATTTCCTTAACGAATATAGAACTGAAATTCTATTCAGTATCTAAAACAAACATCTTCGCTGCAACAACTTTAGCAATAATTTATTTGAAATAAATTAAACCATATTAATTATTGCATTGATATCCCTGTATTTAGGGACATAAAAATGCAAGGATCATACTACTCTCTTAGCAACAAAAATCAATTTATGTTTATTTCTTTCTTTAACATTACAAAATTTAGCTGGCAAAAATGCTATGCTACCTCAAGACATCAATGCAAACATATTTATATTAGCAAACTCAAGGATTTGTGAAGTTTAAACAGATAAAAGCCTTCTTCAAGACTGGCATTAGAAGAACTAAACACCTCGACTAGGGTGACATAAGTATTTGCTTTAGATTTCTGATCCTAAAAGCAATTCTGAATTTTTCATGTATGGAATACTTCTGATGAGTACAGGCAAATTTTTAGCACATTTGTTCACCAGTGAGGTCAAAAAAAGAAGAATAAATAATGATTTTCTCAGTAAGAGAGACAAGCAAATAGAAGTTAATTCTATCAGTTATAAGTAATTAACAAGGAAACAATAAACAAACCAAAAAATAAAGGTACTTAAAAAAAAAAAGCCTGCTTCTAGGCCAAGTTTAATTGAACAGCTATTTTATGCTACTCTACTCAATCTAAGCAGTATGCCATGCTCTTCTTTCACATCAGGTAGGGTGGCCAAATTAAATATAGGATTCCCATTTAAATATGAATGTCAGGCAAACAATGGATAATTTTAATATATGTATTTTATCATTATCTATTGGAAATAAATATTTAGTATAAGTATGTCCCATGCAATGTTTGGGCTGTACACTGAAAAGCATCCATTATTTATCTAAAATTCTAATTTAAATGTAACTGGGCATCCTATATTTGTACTTGTATTGTATATTCTGACCCTCACTCTAAGTCTTTGACATCTTCCTTTTGTTCTTTGCACTGTCTTATGTTTCTCTGCCCAGTTACCTTTGTGTCTTAGGACTTGATAATGTCTCATGGCTCCAGTCAGCTCCAACTCCTTAATCTTTTTAGTGCTGTCTGAAAAAGAAGCTCAAAGGAAATTGCCAGAGAATTCAACATGCTGCGCAAGCCTAAAGCCAGACAAATAGATGAGATGCCACAAAGAGGCATGTGTGATCGTTTTTAAAGAATGAAGAAAAGGAGGGAAATCCCAAACCTGGCTAATTACAATCCCCTAAACAGCTTTTTTTTGTTTGTTTGTTTGTTTTTTAAATGCAGATATCGAAGATCTACCCCAATCTACTATTTCAGAATTTTGAAAAGAGTGACCTGGAAAGCAATACAGTGTTAAAGTTCCCGAGGGAGCGTCAGGTTTAGCTTGGTTTGGGATTTGCTAGAGACGGCAATCATGAGCTATGAAATCCACCCAAAGGTAAGGAGGGATCGGTGAGTATATTCAGACTTATTTACATAGCAGAATGTTTTACTGTAACTCCTAATTTTTTTTTCCAACATAAAAAAATATAAAGATAAATACATGCGTCACACAGGATAAGACTCAAACCAATTTTTAAATCAAGCTTTTACTCATGACAAAGAAATATGAGCAGAATCATCTTCTGGTTTGTACAATTATGAATCATATTTCAAGATATAGACACTTCTTATAAGTCTTAATGTTTTGTCCGCTTAGAAAACATGAAATATAAAGACAATTTCTCATTAGAAATAATGATAAAAGATACCATTTCCAGGGAATAGGGAACTAAGAGGTCCATAAGGTTCATCTATCTATTCTACTGAGGGGAAAACTGGCATAGTACAGTGGAAACTAGAAGCTTACTCTCCTCTACCTGATGCCCAGGAGAATTTGCCCTCACACACAACCCAACCTTAATCCGCCTGAATCTTGCAAAGGATGGATGATGGCCTTTTGTGGTGACCAAACCTACAAGAAAAGATTTATGATATGGCTATATCATAAGAAATTAAAGTAATTCAAATAAACATGGAAAGAGTCTCACGATACACACAGTACAAACAAGCCTCCAAAGTCAACAGAAACTGCAGAGATAGAGAAGGGTCACTAAACCTTCCTGGTAACCAGGTGCCCTGCACACTGCCATATGATACAATGGTCCACAGAGAAAACCTACACGATACTAAACACATAAATAAGTCTGCTATGCAGTGAAATGCTGTGCAATCAGGCTATGGGATATGCACTTTGGTCCTACTGCCTTGTCTCTTGGTAAAAGGTGGACCTTTGGCTCCACCCCATCTACTGCTCACCTACTGATAGACACAGAACCAAGTCAACTTGAAGAAGGGCAAGTCCTTAGTCACTTTCCATTAGCATTTAGAAGTATTATCAGCTCCATTTTATAGGAGAAACTTGAATTCACAAAACAGATGTCCAAGAAAACTCAAAAGGGATTCAGGAAGCTAAAAACTGAAAGATAATCTAGGATGTGAATAAATAGAACAGAGAAACTTAAATATTTTTGTGCTAAAATGGATCTGAATTTTTTTCATACTGGAAGACATTATTCTAATGTTAGTTTCTTTCTTAGCTAGTTTCTCTTGCACAAAATTCTATTAACAAACACCATTTACCCTATAAAGGTATCTATTTATGTTACTAAATTATAGAATCACTCAAAATTATTTTTGCAGTAAAGAACAGATAACACATTCTCATGCTTTCTGGAAGAGAATTCTGAAATCATCAGTGTTATAAATCCCTGAAATGTACCTGGATATCATTGTGGAATTTGGCTAAAAGGTAAGGTGGAGAAATAATTATAACATCAGTAGAGAAATTAAAGGAATACATTAACAGGTACAAATCTAATTTATCACCATATATAATTTATATATATAATTTATCACAAATATAATTTATTATGTTTGTATAAGAAATTACATGAAGCAGATAAAATGTCAAAACTTAGGGCAAATTTTATACAATGCAAAGATTTCTTTGTGACAGTTTGTGACTCGTTACATCTTCCTAAACATTAGTTACACACCCTACCTTTGCTTGCCAAAATGCCTGGTATTCTACAATGACAAACCCTTTGGGTTACAGTATTGTTTCCAGGGCACCTTCCCAGAAAAACTGCCTGCAATAGGTTAAAATGTAAACCCATTAGCCCTCTAAAGTATATAACTGCTTAACATTAGTTCACTAGTCCAGTAGTCCCCAACTTTTGTGGGACCAGGGATCAGTTTCACGGAAGGCAATTTTTCTACTGACTGGGGTGTGGGGGTAGGGATGGTTTCGGGATAATTCAAGCACATTGTATTTATTGTGCAGTCAAACTTCTCTGCTAATGATAATCTGCATTTGCAGCTGCTCCCCAGCTCTAGCATCACTGCCTCAGCTCCACCTCAGATCATCAGGCATTAATTTCTCATAAGGAGTGTACAACCTAGATCCCTCCCACGTGCAGTTTACAGTAAGGTTCCTGCTTCCATGAGACACTAATACAGGGGCTGATCTGATAGGAGGCGGAGCTTATGTGGTGATGCCAGTGATGGGGAGTGGCTGTAAATACAGATGAAGCTCCCTCACCTCCTGCTTTGCACCTTCTGCTGTGTGGCCCAATTCTAACAGGCCATGGACCAGTAGCAGTCTGTGGCCTGGGGGTTAGGGACCACAGCACTAGGCTGACAATCTGCTCCTAAAAGTATAGAGGACATCAAATAATAAATTTCTCCTCTTTGGGGGAATTGGGCAGGGCAGTTGAAAAGGAAAAGAAAGGAAGAAGAAAAGAGAGAGAGCAGCCAGATGGTTGTGGAAAGGAAGGAAGAGGAAGTGGGGAGACAAATGGGAGTGCATAATCTGATGCTGAGACTGGAACTTGTACTCTCTAAAGGAAGAAGTCCCGAGAAAGTGACCAATGGATGTTCTGGCAGTACCTCCAGTTGCTCGACAGTCCTGAAGTAAAAAGACTACTTATTACTGAAAGCAATGGGTACCTACAGGTTAGTTTCTTAATAGTGCTCACATCCTACATGCATGTTTTTGAATTAAAATCTGGTAGGGTATAATTAAGTCAAAGATAACTTTTCTAGGAAAAAGATGCATTTTATGCTACATATACATGGAGCACAGATATTTATTCTCACATTATTCCCTGTTTAAGCCTAAAGTTTTTCACATCACTTCGCTATTACTACATCGCTCTACAGTTTCCTAAATGCATACAAACAGGAAAATTTAAACTTTAAACCAATTAACTGCCTCGATTTTTATTTAGAAGGACTACATTATAATTTAATGTTTATTCAAACATCCACTAACTCAATAATTCAGCAACTATTTCTTGAGAATTTACTACATACCAAACACTCTGACAGGGATGGGAGAGGTAAAAACAAAATAAGCCTAATGTTAAGTAACAGTTTAGTGATAATTGTGGGAAAAGTACGTCCTTATTTTGCAACACATTTTAAAATAAACAAAGGTGTTTTGAAAGGAGTGTTCACATACAGTTCCGACTGAAGAAAGCAAAATTTTCTCTTTCTATGATCTTGGTTTGTAAAATAGTACACTTTAGCCAACAGCCATGGCTGCCAAAAATTAGATGACTAATCTAAAGCAAGCTCAGTTGTGTGTGTGTGTGTGTGTGTGTGTGTGTATACATATACATATATATAAATATATATATATATATATAAACAAATGCTTGCATGCTCTGAGGACACACACACATACTCCCTTACCCACCCACTGGGGGGCGGGGGTGCATATTTCACAGAGTACAGCTTTCTCGATCAATGAGCTGCAGGTCACCAAAAAGAAATTTCTTTTTTTTACCCTTTTATGCAACCATTCAAAAATTTAAAACAGTTGAATCATACTTTAACAGTATCTAAATGTTTTCCTCCATAACTTTTCTTAATTCAGTAATTGTCATTTGGTAAATAAGACGTGGTACAGAGCACTCCCCACCAAGAAGTGGCTGTGTGGTCCTTTAAAAAATCGCCTCTCTTGACCTCCAGCTAAATCATTCATTCAGTAGAATTAGTTTAATCACGATTTACCATCAAAAAAATTTTGTTTTCCATACACATGTATTTAGTTTTCATTGCAATTAATTTGTTTTTGTTTTTCATAATTTTCCCTATTAACATACAAAGTAGCGTCAGTTATCACTGCTACTATTACTATTACATTTCTTGTTATCATTATTAGATTCTTAAATTAATATTCCTAAATTGAATTGTGAGAATTTTATCAATTGGTATTTATTTATCTACTACAACTTTTACTAGTTAACCAAAGTCTGACTTTTGAAGAAATTTAATAAGTTAGAAAAATGTTTGATTATAATAGTAATAATTAATGCAATTTAATCAAGATGATTTACTAAAGGGCGCTGGGAATACATATTTTTCAAGCTTTTTATCTTATAAATGTAATATCTATATAATGTGAATTTCTAAATTTTAATTATTAAATTAAACGAAAATTTATATTTCAGTATCTTCTAATGCTACTTTTAAAATTTTTTGTATAGTTTGTTTTAAAACATATTCTTAAGAATACAGGAAAATTTAATTTTTTGGTTCACTGTCTCCTTTAGAACTTTCTATCTAAATAGCTTCATCTTTTACAGATCTCTTTTTCTACTAAAACAGCCAACTTTCTTTTTCTTTTTAATCAAAAATGTCTTCAGATAATAGTAACAAAGTTTGCCATTAGTTAGGCAGCATGACGGGGATCACACTAAGTCTATATTTGTATACGCCAACAATTCTTTTCTTCAGACTAAATGTCTTGCTTGCACGTTATCAAGCTAAGCAAAGGTACCAAGCAAACCATGCTTATACCTTCCCATACTAAGCCCATCTTAAACCTAAAAAGCTAAAATCTAAAACCTAAATTTAAGATCTTCAAAATTATTTAATGAGCTAGGGTATAAGACTATTAGGCTGAACTCAAGAACTCAAGGTTATGCAATAAATTTTAATACCTAAAATCAAAATGTGTCACATGAACTGCGAAATCACTCATTTTATCAGCTACGTATTTCAACATTATATCGTATTTGGAACCAATGAAGCAAAGGATACTGAAAAGGTATCCATTGTCAAAATTTTTAGAAAAAACAAAGCTATCAAATGACAGAGACAATACTGATTAAAAAGAATATTAAATCAAAAGAATGTCCATTATATATTAATGCATACCCAGATGTTAAAAATGATATTCTATTTTAAATAAAAATGAAAATCTCTGAAAAGTAATGCTTGCAAGAACACTATTTGTTTTGCAGAGAAACATCCAAACCAACCACTGAGGATAAAAGTCAGTGGTAAAAGAAAACTGAGAAACTTAAGACATTATACAAACAGGGCCTATGTTTGTGCTCTGCAGTGATAGGAATATGGAAAGGCTTCGACATCAAGAGCTTATTCTGAAAACATTGCAATTCAAGTAACACATAGTTCTCTTCCAAAGAAGCTATGCTATGCAGAAGTTTGCCTGGATTCCACATTAAATTATGTTAACAAAATAGTGAATATAATAAAATCCAAGCTGCTACTGTCCCATCTGTTTTCAGCTTTGATGTGAAGAAATGGGATCAGAGCATCATTTGTTATTGTTTCCTACCACAGCATACTGATGGTACAGAAAAGAGTTTAAGTTTAATCAGGAGTTAGGAAGTAAAAGTTGTTTTGTTTTTTTCTTTTAGAAAATTGAAAATATTTATTTTTACCTTTCGGATTCATTGGGTAGTTACTGTTTCAAAAGGTAACTAACCTAACTGACTTTGATGCACCGGAATCGACTAACTAAAAATGACAAGAACTGCATGTATATATAGTGACATATACAAAGTTTATGGATTCAAAACAACAATTTGACTTAGAAAAAGGTTAAAACAAGCCACATGTTGTTTAGTTATCAATTGTATCCTACTACTGTAGAACATCTAAATGTGCTTATGCAATAATCATTATTTTCAAATTCTTGATATGAGAAAGCTTAATTCAATTTGACATTCATTTATATTATCAAAAGAAATGTATGCAGCCACATTTGTTAGAAAAGGAAGACATATCAGATTTAAAGAATAAGGAGAAAATGAAGTTAGATTTTTTTAAAAAAGGAAGAAATGTTAAAGAATATTTGTACTCTTGATATGTAATTGAATTTCCAAATACTTTGATGTTTTAGCACGTCATCATCATGTATTATAAAGAAAGTAGCATGAATTCTTTCCTCAGACGGTCCCAATCTCAAGTTCATGCCTTGAAGTGTGGTACAGAAGGTACTAGGACTGCCACACTGCACAACTCCAGGGGGACCTTTTATATTGAATGAAGTGTTAGTGGTATTTGCTGGGCAGTCCTGTATCCGCACAGATGTGGGAAAGCTCTGAAACATGCCCAAAGGCAATGGCTTGAAAGGATACTGCTCAGCTTCTGCTAACACAAGTTAGGTGTATTTTTTAAGTGTTCTGTACTTCAATAAATTTAGCATCTCTGAACCCTCTGTGACAACACAGGGGATGATAATGTCCCTAGTCACTTGGCCAAACTCAGAACTCTAGTTCCCAGTCTAGATGCTTTGTGATTGTTTATGTCACAATTTTAGGCAGCCGTCACATACATATCTTGAAAAAGGGGCTGAAATTAAATTATTGAACAACCCCTTGGTAACACTCTCGTTTATACCTTCAATATCTAGCTGATTTTTTTTAAAAAACAATTGACTAGCAACTGCTATATAGATTGGAATAAAGAAAATTTGTAATTTTATTAATGAAAGAGAAATAATATAAGTAGTCATTACCCACACAATCCTGTCTGTGCAGAACAAAATCTATTTTAAAATAAAGAGAAAGTTATAAAAGGTTTACCTAGGTCAAACCGATGTCTGATGGTTAGCCTAGATGTCTTCCTGCATATATTCACATAGTACAAAAAGAAAAACTAAGATTGGCAGAGGCATGAGAAAATCATACAATTATAGTTGTGATTTTTCAAAATAATTCTATTTTTCCTGCCTAAAATACTAAACATAAGTTTAAAAACCAACACCATTTGATGAATGACATTCACAGCCTAATACTTTTTCCTAATAGAGAAGCATCAAATCTATTATCAGAAGCAAACAGAATCAAGAAAAGTTGGGCTCGCTTATCCTTACATTATACTTTGTTAATAATGTCCTTGCAATTTTTAGATACTATCTTGAATTAAAATTTTTTATTCATATACATGTATTATCATCCCATGCCCATGAAATTGTAAGTTTCTTTTGCTGAAAATTGCTAAGCCTTATTCATTTTCATATTGCCTGCAGGTTCTCAAATAAATGAATTTCTCACTCTTTTTGGTGCTATACACTCATCTCAGCAGAACAAAGAAAGAGTCAGGCTGAACATAAGCAAATCTTCTAGAGTTTGAAGTAAAATGTTACAAATTCTTTGCAATCATTCCTATTAAGATCCTTACAAATATGTGTTGTAATGACCATAGGGGTAAAACAAATGCAATCTCACATCTTATTTTGAAAGCCTCTTCTATATTTGCTGTAAAGTACCATGATTGTATGAAATGACAATATTTTTTAAGAAGTATTCAAAATACTGAAATTAAGAGCCTGATTTAGGTATAAACCACATAAACTTCTGTATTTATGCTTCTTAAAAAATAAACTGTTACCACTTTTTACATAGGCATGGGCTATCAAATCATCTCTAACACTCTTGAAGCAGTATATGAAATCAGACACAGAAGGAGATGGGGCAAAAGCTTCTTAAACTCCAAGGAAGAAGTGATTTGCATATATTTACTGACCTTTCCTGAAGCAGGTCTGGGAGCTGATGCTATGCTACTTTTCAGAATTATAAAGAATTGAGTTTGTTCAATTATTTTTTTACCATGAAAGCCTTTAGGATTAAAAAATCCAAAGTGATAGCTACAAACCACCAATGTTTTTTAAACTTATCTCTATCAACAGAGTTCAGGGGGGGAGGAAAAAAATGCCAGAAAATAAATAATTGATTAATTAAAGCCCTAAGGGTTAACACGTTTAAAGAGTGCATTTGTTCAAAAGGGAAATTTTAATTACAAACTAAAATTAGTGTCTAAGGATTCTGTCATTTCAAGAACAAAATGTTAGAATTCCTTAAAAGAATGAGCTAAGGAATCTTTAGATAGTTTCAGAATAGGAAACCACATTTCTATGAAGTTGAATGAGCCAAAAAATTTGCCATTTTTCCCTCTAAATGGAGAATCACAGTCCATAGTCTTAGGAGTCATTCCCAAAACCAACACAGAGCTTGTCCTGTTTGGATTTACCTGACTGATATCTTTGGCTACTTGCCTGAAAATCAGGATCCAGTGACCTAATGCAATTATTATGGCCCTGAATAACAGTTATCTTATTGAAAAAGCATACATTCTTAAGAGCAATGAAGCAAGTGTCAGCCAGTGAAAACGCAGGATTAAAGACACAAAGGGTGGATTAAAATATAAAAGTTAGAGAAAAAGTCAAATACTTTAATAAAGTTACTTTTTTTTATTTTTTTATTATTCCAAGGTATTGTGAGGGTAGAAACATTCTAGTTACACTTTATGTCTTTGCCTCACCCAAATGCAGGTTAAAGGCGTGCCCTTCCCTCCCTTTAGTGTTCCCCGTGTCCTTTAGTTGTAGATTTGTCCCCCCATCCCCCTAATCCCTGGAGAGTATTTCTGTCATGTGATCACCCTAGTGTTGATCAATAAAGTTATTTTTTTTTTTTTTGAAACAGGGTCTGGCTCTGCTGCCTGGGCTAGAGTGCAGTGGCATCAGCCTAGCTCACAGCAAACTCAAACTCCTG
>CAUYSK010032426.1:0-15780 GCA_963575035.1 Avahi laniger | reverse complement strand
ATGATCTGCTCCCTTAACTAACTACCTGAACTTTTGAGTTGTCTCCCAGAAATGGTGGATTTTCCACAAGACAAAGGAAGTGAGATTCTGAAGGCCCCAGGGCAGACTTCCTGAGGCCAGGACTCACCAGCCCCTTTGACCTGCTGCAAGACCCATGGCCCCTCCTTAAAAAGCCCAGGATCTCCATTAGTTGGAGAGAGGGGTTTGAGGCAGCTTCTTCCATTCTCTGCTTTGGGAGCCTGAAGCAGAAGGATTGCTTGAGGCCAAGAGTTCGAAACCAGCCTTTGTGATAGCTTGAGACCCCGTCTCTACAAAAAGTAAAAAAAAAAAAAATTAGCCAGGCATGGTGGCACGCAGATGTAGTCCCAGCTACTCGGGAGGCTGAGGCAGGAGGATCGCTTGAGCCCAGGAGTTTGAGGTTGCTGTGAGCTACGACGATGCCACTGCATTCCAGCCTGGGCAACATAGCAAGATTTTGTCTCTTAAAAATAATAATAATTCCTTTCTCTTTCTTGGCAATCCTAATTGTCTCAATAATTGGATCCTTGTGTTATGAGCAACTGGACCTAGGGTGGAAACCCTCTTGCAGGTTAGGTAATACTCTTTATCTCTACCGGGAACCCCTCTGTTGCCTCCTTGTCAGCGCAGCTGACCCTCCCCAAGGTGAGGGCAAAAGCATGATGCACACTGGTGTTTTGTGGGGAGGTCGGGAGAGAAGGGATAGATGCCAATTCAAGATCAGCAACTTTTCACTATGGTCTCAGACCACAGTGACCCAACTGAGAAATGTTTTTTGGTTTGTTTTCTTTTGCTTTCCTATCTTGCTGGACAGTCCTTGGTGGTTTTACCTGAAAAGTTGGAGGGAGGAAGTTGCGCCTCTGGCCTGTTCCCTGATATCTTCAGGAAAGAGACCATTTAGTGGCTCAGATCAGAGCCTAGAAATAGCCCCCAAACACTTGGCTAGACTACACACTGTACATGAAGGTGTTCAAGATATACCACCCCAAAATATGCCATATGGACATATTGATTATTTTGAGCTGAAGGCACTTTAAAAACAGCCGATATAAGGAGAGACTTTCTATGAACACCCCCCATCTGCCTAAGAATAGAGCCTCCAAAAGGAACTCAATGGTTATCAATTCCCCAAACTCTGGGGAGTCTGATCAAACGGGGAAAATTAACTCTTATCAACAGAAGTGATCAGAAGTCAGCACCATCCTGCTCTGGTTCACATGTGTCCCCTTAAAATTCAGGTGCTGCCAGTGCAATGGTATTAAGAGGCGAGGCCTTTGAGAACTGACTAGGCAACAAGAGCACCTCTGCCCTGGTGAGCGGGATCAGGTGTCCTTATAAAAGGGTTGCAAGGAGGGAGTGAGTCTCTCTTGCCCTTCTCCTTGACACCACCTGAAGACTCAGCAAGAAGGCCCTCCCCAGGTACCAGGTGCCGGCACCTTGACCTTGGACTTCTCAGTCTCCAGAAATGTGAGAAATAAATTTCTTTTCTTTATATTAATGATAATAAATTCCTCAGCCTGTGGTGTTCTGTTAGAGTAGCACAAAATGGACTCAGACACACCCCCAATCAAACTTTGTCACCAACTATCATATCTCTCATTTATTCTTCTAGGGTCCATTCGTATTCTCCTAAAGATCATCTACTCTCCCCTACGTTGCCTACACCCTCCCCCACACACATTCTCCTACGAAGAATAACTCCCAAATCTCATTTTTTGGGTCATCACTTTTTTTGCCAGTGATGTCTCTGTGCACCTAATGAATTTATAGACCTTTTCTCCTGTTAATCTACTTGTGATCAATTTATTTCCTAGACCTAACTGTTGAACCTAGGAAGACAGAGGGAAAGTCTCTTCCTCCCCTACAGGTGCAATATATTATGTATTATATACAGCACCATCGACAACGTAATGCATCTGAGATGTCTTCATATATTATATATGGCTTTATAATATGACATAGTTTACTGTAGCTACAATTTATCGAATACTAACTATGTGCCAGGCATGCTGTTAAGTAGTTTTCTTATGTTTTCTCATTTAATTTAGATGACGTAGTTTATTTAAATGGTAATTCCAAGTAACACACAATGTTAATTTCTTCCAAAGATTTCTTCTGTCTTCAGGGTAAAGAAGTTAAGACGCATGGAAAAGGATCCAACAATAAGAATGTCCTCAAAAATAGATGGGAATAATGAATTAGGAATTATTACGGATCCTAACCCTTCCTGTCCTCACCCCCAGCCCCTCCCCATCCACCCTAACCAAACAGGCACACATTCTTAAAGGTCCCGGATAGAATAATTCAAGGATCTCTTTATATTCTAAAATCCTCCAGCTGGGATAATTGGCTTTGGAACCTTCCTTTTCCCCCACAGACTCTCTCATATGCCAATATCACTAACACATAGATAATTTATGAAAACAGAGTAGACACTTTTTAATAATTAAGTGATAGATAATAGGAGCTTTTAAAATAAGTTGTAAGAGCTCGGAGGAGGAATGGGGACCAAGATGTTTAGTCATCTGCAGGTTTATTTGGAATGACCCAAAAGGCTATTCATTTTCATACCCCGTTATCCCCCAGCCAGAGGCACCGAGAAGTCTGCTTTCTTTGCTAGCGGGGGTCTCTTTTCCGGCAGGCGTTTGGGAGCCACAGTCAGCGGGAGGGAGGACCAGAGAAGCAGACGCCTGCCCCATCTAAATCACCCGCATCACCCACTCCATTCTCTCCAAATTACAGTGCAAACAATAGCACAGGTAAATTAGCCAAGACAGTAATTATGTATCACAACCGTATAAAGGATATAGAATGATAAATGGCAAACGCAGAACACAGTTGTGTCATATCTTGTAATCTCTCTGGCTGCTGCGCCCAGGAACAAAAGGAGAATTGTGCCCTGTTTGTCTAACATGCTCCATATCACAAATTGGAAATCCTTCCTAATTAAGATATTGTTAAATGTCCTTTGTTAGCACATTTTAACAATGTTAATTAGGAGGTTAGAGTGATCATTGTTCATCTAGCAAACAATTAGGCTGATTTGTACTGTAGCTTTTGAGAAACTTCTAAGCAAATCAGGAGTTTCCTCTCTGTGCAGAGAGGGGAGCTGCGTGGAGCTGGGGGATGCAGGGAGGAGAAAGAGCAATGTTTCTCCTGACAGCGAGCCTGCCCGCCGAGGCAAAGCCAAGGAGTTGTTCGGCGTGGGCCTAGCAGCCCTGAGCTAGCGATGTTGGCCTTGACCTGGTGGCACAATCGTGTTTGCAGACTCACCATCCATCCCTGAGATAGTTCTTGTGTGGTGACCCAGGAGAGTGTGGCCTGAGAAAGCTCAGGGTGTGCAGGTCACTTAGTCCCCTGGGGGAAAGTGTCTTCTTAAGGAAATGCAAACAATGCCGTGCCAACCATGTCATGTCTCTGAAGTTAGAATGTATGATTTTTAGCACAAGGTAAGTTCAGGATCCTGCTGCTATAGTCCCCAATCCCTGCCACCTGTGTGCCCCCAACACACACACACACACACACACACACACACACACACACACACACGATGCAAAACCCCTGGCAAGTATTTTCCTTTTCTTTCTTTCCTTTCTTTTCCTCCAGCCTGATACTTGTTGGAGGTGGACAGGAAAGGAAGGAGAGAAGGAGGGAGGGAGGGAGGGAGGGAGGGAAAAAGGGAGGGAAGGAGGGAGGGAGGGAGGGAAGGAGGGAAAACAGGCCTTCACTTTTTGCTACTTTGAAACTAGAAATATGAGAGCAAAGTATATTTTGAGCGGAGGCCAGAACTGGCCATTTGAAAACTACCAGGGTTCTTAAGTTGCTTTGAGAATCTCATTCTCTCCTGGCAAAGGTGTCTGTGGAGAAGGAGGGCAGGCATCCCAGTGAAAAGAGATATTGGATTGGAAATCGAACACAGACTCTGAGTTCTATTCTAGGCTTCACCAGTGATTTTTCATGGAAACTCAGGCCTAGCCACTTAATTAAAAGATACACCTGCTTCAAAATGGCACTAGGTTTATAACCACGCACACCCAACACCAGGAAAAAAAAATCCCAACAACTACCTGGCAGCTGCTCTGTGCCAGGCACTGTGCTAAGTACTTTACATAAATTTAATCACAGCCAGCACTTAGCTTCAATCGCTAAGGGCCCTGAGGCCAATTTAAGTGGCTCTCAAGTCTCTTTTATCCTTGGGGGGCCCCATCTGCTGGGGGAACAAAAAGCCCTTTTATGTTCCCCAGCCTCACAGACCACCCACCCCAACGGTTTGTGCTTTGTCACAAAAACCTTCCATCAAATTAACAGGGCACAATTTTTGATGAAATATTGGCGAAATAAATTATTCACGCATGTCAGAAATCAAATATAGATCGGGTCATCTTGTAAACTGTTACGATGTCTGTAATTTGCTTTCAAGTACTTTAGCATAGATAATGTAATTTCATGTACATATTAGTTAGCTAAAGCCACAACCCAAGAGAAGGAGTTGCTCTAATAGGAATTTACCTTTTAGGAATCTACCTTCAGCCAGCTTTCTCAGCCACCAAGGTCAGAAGCAGATATTCACTGGGTATTCATTGGTGGCGTTAGTAGCATGTTACTCAGCATAATGGCTATTATAAATGGGCTCTCTTCGATGAAATTTGATCTGAGAGTTATATTAACAGTCAAATACAGAGATGAACCCAGCTCTCTGTGTCTTTGTACTGGCATAAATAGGTGTCCAGGTACGTCTTTGTACTCCTGGCCCGCCCCATTTGTTCCCACTCAGCCCATCTCGTGCCTACCACAGAGTACTCAAAACACAAGTGAGAAAAGCGTTAATGAAAAATAAGCCCCAACTCTGTAAAATAATTTAAAGAGGTTTATTGTGAGTGAATGCGTGTGACCGGCCTGGAGCACATGATTTCAAGAGGTCTTGAGAAAATGTGCCCATGGTAGGCAGGTTAGTTTGGTTTTATATCTTCATGGAGACGGGAATTGCACACAAAGTCACGAATCAATACGCGCGTGGAAGGCCGTACATTGATTTGGCCCCAAAAGGTGGGATATCTCAAAGGAAGGAGGGGAGCTTACAGGTTATAGGTGGCTTTAAAGATTCTTTTATGTGTGATTGGTTAAAGAAATGAAGCTTTGTCTAAAGGCTTGGAATGTTTTCAGTTAAGATAAAGATGTCTGTTCCTCGGCCACCCAGACATTTGCTCAAACTCCAGTGATCTGTTAAGTAAATTGATGACCTGCAGGTGTGGTTTAAGCTTTGTCTTGCATGGCCTTAAGTCCTGTTAATCTTACTGTTACAAAGAATAACTCCAAACAGCACGGGGCATAACTAGATGTGTCTGACTTTCCTTCTCCTATGGCTGGCAACTTGGCTTTGAGGTTTTTCTGGGCTTGCCTTGGCCTGGAGGGGGGTCCACTCAATTGGCTGGGGGGCTTGAGATTTTATTTTAGTTCACAAGAGAAAAGAACTTTTATCTGGGGAATAAGAGTCCTTTTAAATTATCAGGCCCAGAGAGGCATTATAATGAGACTCCAATCACATCCTATTCCCCCATTTGAGCTAAGTATTCATCTCTCGAAACTGCTTGCTATTGCCACGTGTAGCTATAAATTAAGCTAATAATGCCACACCAGACACTATAACCCGCACGCTATTGCTTAACAATGTATAGCCAATCACTAATCAATGCTATTTCTGTCAACCAATGAGAATTACTGACAAACAACTTTGTATCAGCCCACTCCCTGTCCCCCTTTTTTGCCTTTAAAAACTGCTTATAACAAAAGCTGAACAAAGCTCATATCCAGGGTTACTTGGGTCTTAGTCTTCTGGGCAGCTGTCCTCATTTTGGGTCAAGTAAACTCTTTAAATTATATTTTGTGCCTTAGACTCTTGCTTTTAAGTCGACATATCCCTTGAATGAATGATGAAAACTGCTCTGTCAAAATTGCAGAAAATTTAACTCAAGTAGGAAACCTGCTGACCCTTTTCAAGACCTGATGGGAAAACTTGGCAGGTAAGCATTATATGTTTCAAATTTCCAGACGGTGCTCTCATGATTTCATGTGTTGCCATTTGAACCTTTCCAAAACACCCATAAACCATTTACTTCCATTGAAAACTCTTGGTCTTCTTGAAGCAGGTCAACTTTTCCAGCTGTCTTTAGCCACAGACTGCACAGACGGGTACCATAAACTCATCCAAATTTAAGCACACAATACACTCAAGGAGTGGAGCGGATATTCAGGCTATGAAATTCTGATGGCTCATTATCATGACAAAGGTTGTAACAACTTGGACAGGAAGCTGAACAAAAGGCATCCACCATTCTATTTGCAATTCTGGGATTGTATTTGTAATCTCTCTTTTCAGGAGAAAGAGACGCCAGTTAAAAAAAAAAAAAAAGGCTGAAACACAATGGGAAGAGAGAATCCATAATGCTGAGCGACACCAAAGGGGTCAGTGTATGTGCACACACACACACGCTATGTGTGTATATCTTCTCTCTGTGTGTACACAGTTGACGAGAGTAAATTACTGTCATGGGTAAGGATTTAACATTATTGACCTATACGATGGCTTTTAAAAAATATTTGCAACATGGCTGGAATGCCAATTTGAAGTGAATAAGCATTTAGGGAAAATGAACAGGATGAAGCGCAGTATTTTCATGGAACGGAGCAAGCCTCTTTAATTTGTTCGCTGCAGAGTCTGAGAGTAAGCCAACACCGTAACCTGCTAAGTAAGGCACCGCGAACGTGATTAGTAATGCAGAGGGGTAAGGCTCAAGAGTTATTGTGCTGTGCGGGTTTTGGTGTCAGAGAGGTAGTAATTGTTCCAAAAGTCATTGACAATTTTGGTTAACAAGTGATACAAATGAAATGGGTTAGCCTGCTATTCTCTGGGGCCCTCCCACACCCACGGCAGCTAAACTCTGCAAATTCTGATTCATTACCCATTTACTCCCCTTTTGTTACCTATCCAACCGGTGTCTATATTGGAGCAGAGCGTGGTGGCAGGGACCATTCAAAAGGGCTCCACCGCCTCATAGTCCCTGGAGCTGGAGGAGCAAAGACGTTGCTTTTGTTCAGCTGGAAAAGAATGAAACCCACATTCTATTCTATTGTCCTGCTGCAAGCCAGGCTTTTAATTGGCATGTTGGCGTCAGTAGTTAAAGAGGTGCTCAATGATAGCTCAGAAGGGAGGCACCACGGGGGCAGAGAGACTTCGCCTCCAGGTTCATCCTGCGTTGGAATTGTTTGGTGTGCTGTTACTGTTCCTGCTCCCAGGAAACATGGGGGAGCTGCTGGTAGTGGAGGGGGCAGATAAGGCCACGCTGGGGATTGCAGGGCTGCACTTAACATGTTGCATTAATCGTGCGCTTCGATGCATCGATCCCTTTTCTCCCCTCCACCTCCTCGGCCCCCAGCGAACATTAACAAAGTTGGCGCCTAACCACACTCTCTTTCTGCTTCCTCTGGTTTCCATCTGGTTAGGTGCACATGAATAAAAATGTCAGTTTGTCAATCCCACTTACGCTTACAAAGCGCCCCTCATGCGAACACCTGAGGATGAGACAGACGATTAACACTGAGCAATTCAATGCAACAAACATTTATTGAACCTCTGACTGTAATTGATGGAAGGTCCTGAGTCATTAACAAAATCTCTCTTGTGACTTTCAGGACAAATTCAAGGTGATTCTTCCAGTTAGCCCTGTGTGTGTTTATGTCTGCTGGTGGTGTCTAGGAAGTTTGGTGTAGAGAGCATAACTAGCGTAGGAGACCAGACTATGCCACCCCAAAATATGCTTTTTTGGAATGAGGTTTATTTTGAGCTGATTATTTCCAGAAACTGCAGACATAGGAGAAACTCTGAAAATAGAGCAGAATTTACCTTTCTGTAAAGGAAATTTACATCTATAAAGGAAATCTCCATCCCTCTCTGAACCAGCAGGAGAAGGATGACTCAATCACTAGAGACTTTTATCAATGGAGAAGACAACCACATAACAATCCTTGCTCTTATTTACCATACTTTTGAAATTGCCCTTTATAAAATTAATAATGGGCCACAAGGTGGGAACTGTGGTAGGAGAAATATATATATATATATATATATATATAACCAGCCATTGTTCCCTGGCTTGCTTTCCCATAATTGCTCACTACCCAGGATTCACATAGCTGATGGCCATAAAGATTCTTAGCTTTCTTCATTGCTCCCATAGATAACATCATCCTTGTGAAATCTAACGCTAGTTTTCGAGATGTCTTCCAGGCCCTGCGTTCCGGGGGGAACGACTGACCCACCCAGACCACCGGCCCATACTGAAAAACCAACTCGATTGGTCTTGTGACCTCCACCCAAGAACCAACTCAGCAAGAAGGCAATTTCTACACCCCTATGACTCCACACCAAACCCAGATAATTAGCTGACCTAATTGCCTAGCCCTCTGTCTGCCAAACTGTCTTTAAAAACCCTTTCTCCCAAATTCTCAGGGAGACAGATTGAGGACTTCCTTCTGTCTGCTCTCCTGGCACCTGTGATATTAAACTCTTTCTCTGCCATGACTCCTGCTGTCTCAGTGTATTGGTTTCCTTTTGAGCAGCGGGCAATGAACCTGGTAAGGCTGTGACACTTTTCCTGGTTACCTCCCCATTCCTGGGCTTCCCCTCGTCCTTCTTTATTTCACTTGAAGATGGCATTTAAGCCAACTTTTTAAGATTTACTCATTTTTCCTGGGTATCCATCATGTATACCTGAGATACATGCTATTAAACTTCTGGTTTTCTTTTGTTAATCTGTCTTTTCTTAGAGGGATTCCTTGCAACTAAGAGCTATGAAAGATCGAAGGAAAATGATTTCTCCTCCCCTGCACTGGCTATGAGACCAAGCATCCTGTAGTTCATGTTTATTCAGGGGAGCGTCAGCCTGCTGTCTGCTAACTTGCATCAAGACTGGCTCCTGAGTTTCTCTGATCTGATTTGATGGAAGGGTACAACGTGGATGATGGTGGGGAGTGTATCCCTATTATAAAAGTATTGAATTCATGGATTCCAGAACTGGAAAATCTAATTACTCTATCTCCAGTCTTCATTTCACCTGGCCTGCCAATCTTCAAACACTGAGCATCATTAACTCTTTTTATACCCATGCATATATTCTTTTAGAAATCATTTGTAGCTTAAATCACCGTACTCTTAGGTAATGCAGTATCAGTTTTATAGTAGAATGTTGCATCAATGAAGGGAGATACACTTAATTAAAAATAAAATTTATAATGAGAATTTTCTTCAAAGCCAAAGGGTAGGATTGAGCTGGTTTTTTTCTTCTTCTTAGTAATCTAGGATTAACAACAGTTTTCGTTCTAGCTTAATTCTGGAAATAGAGGATTCAGTGGTGCTTATTAATATATGGAACTAATATAAGCTGATAAATGTCCTATTAAAATAATAGCACTTTTATTAATTGGTATATTTTTCTGAAGAACAGCTTGTCAATATGCATCAAAAGCCTTTTAAAACTGTACACCTGTTAACCTATTAATCCCTTTCCTGGGAACTTATCAGAGGGAAATAACTGGACAAATGGACAAAGATGTAGGACTGAAGATATTCAGTGTAGACTTGTTTATAATGGGAGCAAATTAGAAACTCTTTTAATGTCCAGCCAAAAAGGATTTGTTGGATAAGTGATGGTATATCTATGCAATAGAATATATTATGATAATTAATAATGCTGTTATAGTAGCATATATATTATCTTGAGATAATTCAAACAGTACATGATCAAGTGCAAAAAGCAAGTTATTATACAACATATTCTCTACAGCTGCGGTCCCCAAACCCCAGGCCGTGACTATACAGGTCCATAGCCTGTTAGGAACCAGCAGAGCATCTCCGCCTAAGCTCCATGCCCCCAACTACCACCTCCAACCCCAGTCCCTGGAAAAATTGTCTTCCATGAAACTTAGGGACCAGGGCTCACAGCAGAGGGTGAGCAGTGAGTGGGCCAGTGAAACATCATCTGTGTTTATAGCAGCCACTCTCTGTAGCTGGCATCACCGCCTGAATTCCGCCTCCACTCCCCTCTCCCTCCCACCCCCAACCATGGAAAAATTGTCTTTCATGAAACCGGACCCTGGTGCCAAAAAGGTTGAGGACCACTGTATGTGAAGGATATCAAAATACGCCACCCCAAATATGCCTTTTTGGCATATGGATTACCTTGAGCTAAATACCATTGAGAATAATTAGACACAGGAAAAGCTATAAGAACAGGTCATGGGTTTTCTTTTTGTAAACGAAATCTCCATTTGTTGAGGTGTCTCCCTCCCTAACACTAAGAACAAGATTCTTAACAACTCTTAGTGGAGAAGGTGCTGACTTAATTCTGTATAACAAATCTTAACAAACAATCCCTGCTTACATAGGTTTCCTGGGTCTTCCCCTGCCAGAGGCCCCAAATCCCTTTGCCTGTGCTTTAGCCTGAGTTGGTACATAAGCTCAAGTTCTAACCTCCTCTCTGTGTGCTCCCACCAGGTGTAAGCATAAAACATATGCTAATAAAATTCTGTGTTTTTCTCTTGCTAATCTATCTTTTGCCAGTCCACTTCATAGGACCCCATCTGAGTAATCTAGGACAAATAGAGGAAAAGATTTTTTCTCCCCTGCATATGACCCCATTGTTTTAAGAGAAGTATTGTAATATTGCATGTAAAAAAATAACAGCAATTATTTGGGGATTGTGGGGTTATAAATGAATTTTATTCTTCTCTTATCAATGTACCCTAAATTTTTTATTATAATCATGTATCCTCACATAATTTTTTGAATATAATAGAAACCATACCAAAAAGAAGATGCTCAAATTTTTCTTTCTTTCTTAATTTTGATTTAAAGCAATGCCATCCACCATCATGCATTTTATCAAAGAAGAGAGTTGATAAAACATTACAACTGAAGTTCACCAGGGATGATGGTTAATTTTATGTGTTGTCTCATCTAGGTTAGAGTGCCCAGTTGTTTGGTCAAACATCAGTCTAGATGTTGCTGTCTGGATATTTTTCTAGATATAATTAACATTTAAATCAGTAGAGTTTGAGTAAAGCAAATTACCTTCTCCAGCAGAGAAAAAAAAAATCTTTTTTCTCTATCCATCTTAGATGTTCCAGCTGGGGCCCTGTAAATTAGAGTGGCAAAAGACAGATTAGCAAGAGAAAAGTAAACAGAATTTAGTAACATGGGCATCACACTTACATAGGAGCACCAGACATGGGTAACCCTTGGGGGTGGTTAGAACATGGGTTTATATACCGTCCTAGGCTGAAACACAGGAAAAGCTGTTGGGGGCTTCTGAGGCAGCAGCTGGGGATGGGGGGATTATGGTAAGGTGACCAGAAAAAGCATGACGAACAGTGTTGTTTATTAAGGTTTGTTGCTCAGGTTTAGGTCAGTGCCTTCTCCACTGATGAGAGTGTTAAGAATCCTCCTCTTCCTGGTACCGCAGAGGGAAACACCTTTTACAAAAGGAAATTTTCTCAACAAAAGGAAAACTGTGACCTGTCTTTATAGCTTTTCCTGTATCTGCTGGTTCTCAGTGGCCTTAAGCCCAAAATAATGCATATGCCAAAGAGGCATATTCTGGGGTGGCCTGTTCTGATACCCTTCCCCTCATAAGATGGGTGGGCCACACCCAATCAGTTGAAGGCCTGGAAAGAAGAGACTGAGGTCCCCTGAAGAGCAAGGAGTTCTGTCTTCAGACTGTCTTTGGACTCAAGACTAGAACATCCACTCTTGCTTGAATGTCCAGCCTGTCAGCCTGCCCTGCCGATTTCAGACTTGCCAGTTCGCACAGCTGAGTAAGCCAGTTCCTTAAGGTATCTCTCTGTCTCTCACACACACACACCCACCCCGCTGGCTCTAGGTTCTGTTTCTCTGGGAACCCTGACCAATACGCCAGGTTAATGGAAACTCATTTGCGTGAGAAATTCTGATGCCCTAGAGAACGGCACATTGGTGACCGAGTTCTCAAAGAAGCCACGTCGATTGGTGTTGGGCAGTAACACTCCCTGCTCCATCACACACGACCCCTGTTTGAGGGGACACTGGTCGCTCAGAGGCCTGGCTACTGCACTGGGTGAACAGGGCTAAGTAAGAGCTGAACCTGACTGGCCAACACCAATCGGCTTCCAACAGTGAGGACGTGAGTGTAGTTCCTTCCCTGGGCGTGGGCGGCAACAGGCATCCTGATGACCTTTCCTCTATGGCTGTCACACAACGTCTCCTGGGAAGGGACACAGAAGGTTTTAAAGCTAGCTTAAGCTGTGTCAAAGGTTAGAGCTGTGTGATCCAGAAACACAGTCAGCCTACTAAGCATTCACCCGACAATTGGAACCGGAAGTCTTCTGAGGGCAGGTTTGGCGTTTCATGTTCCATGGCTTTCCCAGCATTTAGCACAGCACCCAGCACTCAGGATGGACTCAGGGGTGGGAAACCTGTGGCCTTGGGGCCACGTATGGCCTTCTGGATCCTTGAGTGCGGATTTTTGACGGAATCCAAATTTTACAGAACAAATCCTTTTAATAGTTAACCCAGGACCCAGCAGCTAGGTTAACTATTGTTGAATAAATGCATGAAAGAAAACATGAAGGGGAGCTCTTCCGATTTAAGGAGAGTCAGTACAGGATTAGAAATGAGAATTCAACTTCAGAGGCTGTTAGGGAATGTCCTGCAAGGATGCAGGTACAGCCCTGTCATTAGCATTTATCATTTCATTCTGAGCCGCTTGCAGTGGATCTCGTGGGTGACATCGTTTGGACGCCATCATGTGTCACGCACATCACCTTGGATGGTCCCCAGTCATTCTCTCTATAAACTGCAAGTAAAGCAACCAAGGAAAAAAATCAGCAGTGAAATAGCAGAGGTTTCTACTGAATAGTTTCATTCTGTTAAAAATCCAGGCAGAAGAATCTAGAAAAGTTGGGGAGAAAATTGAAGCAGATGCAAGGAATACTGTTTTTGTGTGTGTTCTTAAATGAGGTAATTGAAGATCTGGCACTTAGCAAAGGGGAAATACACATTTCTAATGGATCCTGCAATGAACAAAAGCAAACACAAGGCAAACACCCGTGCATGCTTGTCTTTCCCTCTGCTTTCCTGCCTGCTGTCTTCTCATGCCACTGTTTGTAGAAAGCCCTTGGGAGGTGATCTATTTAACAAAACATTCAAATGTGACATTGCCACATATTTTATGGGAAGGCAATTTCCTTTATGCTTCTCCTAGCTGTGACCCCGTATTTCTCTTGACCTTTGACCTTCCTTTCATTCTTGTTTTTACACTATATTTCTTTGGCTTCTTTTCCTCCCACTCAAGTGTTATAAGATCCTGTGGCTATCATCAATCACACTCAGCTATTCCAAGGAAAAAATGAAGACATGGTCTGAAAAGTGTACAGGAAGCCATGGGACTGTGTGGTTGGCTCCTTCGGGAAGAAGAGGGCAAGATGGAGTGAGGAGGGGAAGAAATTTCTTGGGGGCAACATCGTGAAAGGTAAAGGTGAGAGAGAGCAGGGCTGGTCAGGAAGAACCTTCAGACTGTGATGCAGATCTGATGCCGGTGACAGGAGAACGATGGATTAGCGAGGGCTCTCCGGAAAGACGAACCAATCAGAGGCCTTTGTTTGTCTGTTTGTTTTAGGGAATTAGCTCAGGCCATTGTGATGAGTCTGCAATCTGTAGTGCAGGCTGGCAGGCTGGAAACTCGGGTCAGAGTTGACACTATAGTCTTGAAGCAGAATTCCTCCTTTTCTGGAAAACTTCAGGCTTTACTCTTAAGGCCTTCAACTGATGAGATGAGGCCCTCCCATATTCTAAGGATAATCTTTTTTTACTTAAAGTCGATTGATTGTAGAAGGTACTGCAAAGTACCTTCTCAGCCACACCTCCATCAGTGTGTGATTATGTAACTGGGCACTATGACCTCGCCAGGTTGACATGGAAAACCAATCGTTGTTAAGGAGGAAGGAAGGAAGGTAGGGTAGGAAGAGTCTTCACCTACAGAGCAGCTGTGAGAAAGTCCCAGCCAGTCCAATAGGGAACTCCGGAGCAGACTCCACATCAGGCAAAAGTGGGCCAGGCCATGGGACCCCACTGCGCTTGGCCATTGCCAGGGGCTGCCTGGGAAGAGCATGGTCTCATTTCAAGTGCTGTAGCAGATCCCGGGAGGGCTACAGCTGGAGGCTGGCCACTGACCACACCGTTGACCAGAGAAGAGCAAGAGATCTGGGTCTTAGAGTTGTCGTAGATTCCCACATTTTATTCTCTTCTCATACCTTCTTCTGGTACCTAATTTCTCCCTTTCATGTTGTCCATGAAACCTTTGCAGTCGTGGCCTTCTCTCTGCCTTTCCTGTCATTCTCTTCCAGTGTTTCCTCCAGTCGTCCTCTCCTCTGGCACTCTCTTCCTCATTTATCTCCAATTCCCTCCCAGCGTCCCTTTGTCCTTTATAAAGTCTGCTGTCCCACCTCCCTGTCCTAGCCCTTCCAGAGTAGTAGGGTTTGCGGGAGCCCCAGATCTGCTGGTGTGAGCTGGAAGAGGCTTCTCAGCACCCCTTCTCAGTCACGGTGACGACGGCAGGCTGGCACCCATCCAAATGCATGCTTAAATAATGGGCACGCCAGTGCCAGAAAATTAAAACACAGCATGGAATTGCTGAATTCACAATTTTATTGTCAGTGATTGCCTGGTGGCTCTGCATATTGAGAAAATCTTCACAGCTTCTTCCATTTTCCATGGCTTGGTTAATGTGCAGATAATTCTAGTGGTAAACTTTTCGTTCCCCTCAACCTTACCCTCCTTTCCCTCCCCATCAGGCAAATAGAATCACTACTGTGACAAAGGCTGCTTTGCATTTCATCTCATTGTTCACCTTTGATACATAGTGACATTTTATAGCTGGAAGGTGCGTGGAAATCATCTATACCAACCTCACTCACGCTTTGCAAATAAAATAATTGAGGCTGAGGCTGGAGGTGGTCATATGGCTTGTTCAAGATCACATAGGGAAGTTCCGGGGTAAGGAAAATTCCTGACTGCCAGCTCAGTGGGTAAGAGGTAGGTAGGACAGATGCCATTGTTTCCTTTTGACAAATAAGGAAACTGAGTGTCAGAGCATCCCACAGAGGAAGAGGCAGGATCAGGTCTCGTGACCTATTACTCTTTTCAACACATGCTGCTGGCTTGTGCTAAGCACATGAGTAGTCCGCTTCCTTGTTTGAATGGAGTGGAGCCAAACCATGTTTTGGGTGACAACTTATACATAGAAATATAGTTCCTCTGTAATAATATGCATCATTTGTCTAGTGCTGCAATTTTCAAAGTCATCCCTTCTTTGTTATTCCAGTTGGTTGGCACAATTGGCCCAGGAGGTAGGTAGGGTCTGTACTGGTAGCCCTGTTTTTATGGCTGAGGAAATAAAACCTCAAAAAGAAAATGAGTTGCCCAAATCTCCTAGAAAGTGTGGAAACCAGGACTTGAAACAGGGATCTTTTGACACCCAGTGTTCCTTATACTTCTGATCCATCCACTGGCCTGTAGGTGCTGGAGGTTTCCAATGGAATAGTTTCCCATGCAAGCACGGAGTGACATTCATGGCCTGCTACTATTTAGCCACTTCTTTTCATCCTCCGTGCCACTGCCCTAGTTCCTGCCACTATCATTTCTACTTCAGTCAGTGCAGCAGCCTCCTAACTGGC
>CAUYSK010032425.1:0-19564 GCA_963575035.1 Avahi laniger | reverse complement strand
CAATTGCAAAGATGTGGAAACAACCCAAGTGTCCATCAGTACATGAGTGGATTAACAAAATGTGGTATATGTATACCATGGAGTACTATTCAGCTTTAAGAAACAATGGTGATATAGCACCTCTTGTATACTCCTGGATAGAGCTGGAATGCATTCTACTAAGTGAGGTATCCCAAGAGTGGAAAGACAAGCACCACATGTACTCACCATCAAATTGGTATTAACTGATCAACACATAAGTGCACATATAAGAATAACATCTATAGGATGTTGAGCAGGGGGGAGGTGGGAGGGGGCGGAGGGAGAAGGGACGGGTATGTACATACACAAAGAGTGCAATGCGCATCACCCGAAGGATGGACATATTTGAAATTCGGACTTAGAGGGGGAGGGGAGCGCAAGGGCAACACACGTAACCTAAACATCTGTACCCCCATAATATGCTGAAATAAAAAAAAAAGTCAAAAAAAAATTTGAAATATGGTTTCTACTGAATGTATTATCACTTTTGTACCATCATAAAGTTTGAAAAATCTTAAGTCAAACCATCATATGTTAGGGACCATCTGTACTATGGATTGGGAATAGTACTGTTAATTGCATTTCATAGAAGTACTTTGTAAGGTAGACTTTATGAGACTGACTTTTGCAGAGAAGCAAATAGAAGTAGGGACATTAAGTAATCTCCAAGACCACTTAGCTTATTACTTTCAGAGCCAGGACTCAAATCTTGATGACACTCCTCTAAAACCCTTGTTCTTTAGGCTTTAGTAAATAACCAGACAAAATCATCAAATTTTCTATTTTTTCATATATATATGTGTGTGTGTGTGTATATTCCACCTCTCTCTTGCTCTCACTCTCTCTATGTCTGTGTTGCATTTATATGACTAATAATAGGCTAGACAAACTTCATCAGAGCTTAACAAATTAGAAAGAATAGGAAATCCTACTTTTTATTTCTCAATAAAGTGGCAGCTTCTTCATCTCATCAGGCCCAGCTCATAAATCATAGCATGCTCATATGAGCTGTAATAAAATTAGATGAGGAGGAATCTCGCTGAAGTGGAATAACAAGGACACCAGATGTGAAGCAACTAGGAAAATGAAAGAATGAACATCTTATCCTTATTAGTTGTACAACTCCAGATTTGTCAAGAAATAGGAGTTTTTTAAAAATTAAGCAGATTCTCCAACATCTTGCTCCTGAACTCACAGAAAAGTGCTGAAATTTTGCAAAATGTAAAAATCAGGTTGTACATTTGTTAATATTAGTAAAAAACATATATATAAAACAAGATCAGTAAGATATTCTGACTTGTGGATAAAAATATCAACATTTATTAAACTTTACCATATGTGAAGACATGCTCAAAAAATGAAGTAGACAGAGTTCTACAGTTAATGGTCAGCACATCAATCATTTCCAATGTTGATTTCTGTCATCGTTTTTGAAAGTGGTTTGTATTTACTTTTTCTTAGATGCTGCAAAAGAGGAAGAATATTTAGTGGCTGCATGTGGGTGTGGTAGAAAGCAACTCTGAGGTCTTAGTAATGCTGGTCGCAATAATGTTATTTAATAAATCCTAAAAGACAAAGGTTTGGGAGAAATCACATCTAGATTTGAATTCTGGTAACAAGGGTTACAAGGACCAAGAGGTTAAATGAGAATTAACTATAGGAATAAACTGAAGGTCCAAATTACTTTGTTTTGTTTATGATAAAACTCAAACCCCCAAAAAGTCCAGTAATACAGAATGCAGCCCCATAAAGCTTTGGATAAAAAAGAGATGGAGGGGAGAGCTTTCCTGAGACAAGCTTATCCCTGCATGCCTGAAAAGCAGTACACAAAACACCATATTTTTGAATAATTCATCGTTCCATTGAGGAGGGAGACTTGAGCTGTCATACAGGAAAACTACCCTGGCACACTCCTACCCCCACAGAAGCTTATTCATTAGAGCTTAGGAAAGCCTGGCTCATGTAAGAAAATGGAAAAGGAATCATCATTAAACTCTAAACTAAGACAGTGAAATGACAAAGATGAAAATAAAATGAGTAATATTTCTACATTAAATAAAGCACCCCAGGAAAAACTGTTTCTGAAAAAGACAGTAATTTTAATTCAATATTTGAAAATTAGCTTTATGAACTTTAGAAGTCATAAAAACAAAAGCTCAGAAATGACTTCGCTACATAATAGAAGTATGGAAATCAAGAAATAAGGGACCTGAGAGAAGGATAAAAAATATAAAAAAGAAAATAGAACAAAATTTAAAAAAACAAACTCTAAATAAGAACTCATGCAAATAGACATAAAAGAAGTCACAGCATCACAGTGAGGGAATGAAAAGGAGGAAGTGAAAATAAATAAGAAAATAAAAATAAAGAGTCAAGGAAGGTTTGGAGACAAAGTAATAGTTATAAAAATATGCAAAGAGATCCGATGTTTGCCTACTGGAGTCCCTGAAGAGGAAAGGCAAAGCAATAAAGCATAATAAATAGTTATAACTATAATTCAGAAAACTTTCTTAAAATAATGAATATTAAATCTGCATGTTATAAAGGTACATTCTCTACATTAAGAATTCCATTCAGAATATTAAGAACTGAGATAATTTTTAAAACAACTGTTCAACTTTAAATATAAGAAAAAGTAATTCTTTGGAAATCTGGGAAAGGAATCACTTAAAAAGGAAAAAATGCCATCTAAGGAAAACATTAAAACCTCTTTAAAAATCACAAATGTAGACTTGAATAAATGGAGAGAAATTCCATGTTCTTAGAAACCTCAGTATCACTAAGATGTTAATTCTCTTCAAATTGATATACAAATTCAGTATGATCCAAAAAAAATCAACACGTGTCTTTCTTATAGAGTATCATTTGTTCCTTTGGGTAGACGCCCAGTAATAGGATTGCTGGATCAAATGGTACTTCTACTTGTATCTCTTTAAGTATCTCCATATTGCTTTCCACAGAGGTTGCTTTTATCTGCGCCCTCCCCACCCCTGTTTTTCATACAGACATAGTATATATTGTATTTTTGTTTTCTTGTAACATTAGGTTGCATATTTTTCTACGTTATCACAAGGACTTTGTAAACATTGTTTTATAATTTCATTTTTTTCTATTGAATGGCTGAATCAAGCTTTACAGAGGTCTCTGAGCACTATGTATGCTCCCATTTCCTGTAAGTTATCATCTTCCCACAGGAGGTATGCCCATGCTTCCTTGATATCCTCTAAGGAGGAAGGTAGCTGTTTCAAATTCCCTGTGTCCTACATGTCTTAGCTATAGTCCTTATTGTGGGACTATTATAAATAAATTGCAAATGTACCGCAAAGAGTTCCCATTTATCCTTCATCCAGCTTCCCTTATTCAATCACTTACATTACCATAGAATATTTACTTACCCTACTAACCTTGGCAAAATACTATTAACTAATGTAATCATTCTTTCTACTAATGTCTCTTTTCTGTTCTAAAATCCAATCCTGGATCTCATAAGGATTTAATTGCTTGGTCTCTGTAGTCTCCTCCCTTTTGTAACAATTTCTCAGTCTTTCTTGTCTTTCAGGACATTCTTTCACGTTTTTTTTTTTCCTCTTTCATATTCTTCAGATCACTTTTGAAGGGTCAGTTAATTTGTGGAATATACTTCAATTTGAGATCATCTAACATTTTCTTAAGATTAGTTTTGAGCTGTGCATTAATGGGAAGAACACGACAGAGCTGATGTGTTCTTCTCCATGCATCATTTCAGGAGGTTGAAATGATGTTGATATGTTTTACTGGCAGTATTAACCTCAAGCATTTGATGAAGGTGAAGGCTGCCTGGTTTCTCTAAAGGGAAAACTTACTATTTTTCCCTTTGTATAATAATTACTAAATATTTGGGGGAACATACTTAGAGGTTATGCAAATATTGTCTCTGCTGAAACTTTCACCTACTCATTTTAGCACTGGTGGATCCTGCCCAGGAATTCATTACTGTGACGTATTAATGGTGATATACCATTGTCCTCATTATTTTTATATATATCATTATTTTGTCAAATAAAACACCATTTTAATGTATAAAATAGCACTTAAAAAATGGGCAAGGGACATGAGTAGATATTTCTCAAAAGACATATCAATAGCCAACAGGTTCATGAATGTTCTACATTGCTGATCATTAGAGAATGCTAATGAAAACCACAATGCGATATCTTCTCACACTATCAGAATGGCTATTATCAAAAAGATGAAAGATAAAACAAAGCCTGGTAAAGACACGGAGAAAAGGAAATCCTTGTGCACTATGTATTAACTTGAATGTTTTGCAGGGAAGACTTGTCACATATTTTAGTTATTTGTTGATTAAATATTTATTTGTATAAGTATGAACCTACGAATGTTTGTTTGTTTCTTTGTTTTGAGCACTTCCTTACTCTCTGGCATTGCAAGATACCCCAGGCTTATCTTTATTTGCCCTGCCCAAGCCTTGGAATCAGCCAGTTCATTAAGGAGCTCTGGTTCCTTGTAGATGAGAATGGTATTAGAAGCCAAGATCTGGGTGTTGGGTGTGCTCATTGCTAATGGATGTGACTGATTCTCAATGGATAGCACTAAGAAATGTATATACACACACATATAAAAATATATAAGTGTATATACACACACACTGACTCATGCATATACATATCTATTTTTATTTCTATATCTATCCATCTCTGCGTGTGTGTTTGTGTGTGTGTGTGTGTTTTCATTAAGTCTGTATTGATACCTTTAACTCCAGCAACTCAAGTCTTATTCTAGCTTTTACTTTTTCCTTTATTGGAAATTCTTTCTCCATCATTCAGAAACCTGGCTTTTGTTATTTGCAATTTATTTATTCAACCATAGTATCAAATAAAATGGTTTCAGAATTTCTAACCTATATCCCTGTGAGAAACAAATATACAAACTAGGCACAATGTTTGTGTTCAGTTCTATCTGTCTGTAGCCTCAAAGTCTCTTTCCTGATTCATGTTTGCAACTTGAACGTCACATCCTCTGTGAAACCTTCTCCCAGGCCCACTACTGTTAAAGTATACCATCAATTATACCTCTTCCTGGGCTTCCATGGAAATTAGACCACACTTTCACGAGGGCCCTGCTGATCCTGCAGATATATTGAGAAGAAAGACCTAGTCTTTTCCCTCAAGGAGCTTACTGCCTCAAAGCTGGTGTTACCTTTGTTTGCTCACAATACTGGATCATGTAGTCATAACATGCTACCTGGCATCAGAATGAGTTTATCAAATTTTATGTCAGCAAGTGAATGAGTAAACAGATATTCTATGTAAACACTAAAAAAAGAGATCTGGAATGGGACGTGGAGACTGAAGACACAGAATTATTTGATGGTTAGGAATCCTGGCTTTGAAGTTTTGAATTCCAATTCTGACATTTACTGCTAGCTGTGAGAATTTAGGCTTCATAGGAGTATTAGAAAAGATTATAAGCAGAAGATAGCACTGAAAAGATCACATTGGTACAATTAAATTGCACAGTGAGTTTTTTAGAAAACCAGGAAAATATTAGTGCTAGAAAAATCTATCACAATCTAGTAGTTATATGGCAGATCAATATGTTCCAATCACTCAGAGATGGAAACAATGTTAATTAAAAAAAAAAACAACTTAGGCCTATACATGTGGACATTTAGTTTTAGTTCACTTAACATCATTAAATTTAAGTATTGTTTTTGAGATTTTTTTTCCTTAATAGGATAAAGTAGAATTCTTTAAATTCCCTTTTCTACCCCAGCCAACCTTCAACTCCAAAGTGGTTTTAGACTCTTGCAGGGTAAGGCTGATGTGCAATTTACATTGGGGGAGTGACAAGTAGCAGGGATCCTTTGAAGACACAAATCATCATGTTCCATTTTAATTTGTATTTCTTTCTCTCTCCCTATACTTGAGCTTAAATTTCCAAGCCCTTCTCTTGGTAGGTATGAGAGCCCCTGGTTCAGCCACAGGTATTTTCAAATTTTAATAATGTATTTGAATAGACATCAATAAAATATTTCTTACAGTGTTCTGGTGATCATTAACCAGATAAAACTTGACAGTACTTTTCCCCTTACATGGTTATGATGCATGCTGAGGATGCACTTTATTGAATTAATCATCCAAAGGCTGTGGGGTGATTTTCTTGGCATGGATCCATTTCCATAGTTCTGTTTTCCCCATCACTGCTAACCATGGTGTCCTAAATCTTCACTTTCTAGACACAATCGGGAAAGGTAAGGGGTTACAGATTCTTCAGTAATGCCTATTCCAAAGCAGCAAACACCTTAAGGACATACGTGAAGACTATGAGTCCCATGGTGCCCTAGACAACCAATCACCCTTCTCACCCTGAGGTGAGGACTAGCTCTGAATCCATTTTGTCTGATGAAATTTTAAGAACATATAAAGATGCGTTGAATTTCATCACTGCATAGTAGCCTGCATAATTCAAGGAGAATTATTTATAGAGAGGGAATGTGAAGGGTGTAGACAAATAGAAGGGCATTTGGAACCAATGGCCAGCAGGCGGGAAACTGTTATCAAGGTATGCCAAAAAGGATGAGGGTAGTAGTTCTCAAAGCTTGAAACGTGGATCATAAGCATTAAATTCACCTGGGAGGTTACTAAACATGCAAATTTGTAGGTTCCACCACTGAATTAGAAACGTCAATTGAGGTTGGGGCCTGACAATCTATGTTTTTATAGCTGGTTCTGATACACGATAGTGCTTGAGAAACAGTGGACAAGTGGAAGCAGAGCTACCTGGTGCCCAGAAAAGGAGAAATCATGTAGAACAACGTGCCTTAAGAGGAGCCTCACTGACCTTCAGCTGAGGATTATAACCCAAATTGGGACAAACATACACATAGGTTTCCTTGGGCCAGTCGAAATTTATTCCTATTGTACAAGTGAAACCATTAACAGTGCCTCTTCTACTCTTAAATATGTCCAATTTGGAAGATAAACTGTATAGTCATCCCATCTGAGGTTGTGTTGTAACAAGGCAAGAAAAAATACCTGACCTCACTGTCCTCCTTCCCTCTCATCTCTTGGAAGGGTCCTCATTGTCCCAACCCTTTGGAAATCCCACTGGCATCTGTACTCTGGGGATATAACTCACACAGGCCAACTAGAATGAAGACAAAGCAAGGCAAAGAAGGGAGAAAATGGACATGGGGGCGGCGGGGGGGAGTCGAAGCTGTTTGTTACATCTGGTGTTTGTTTTCTTCATTGATTTCAAAGAAAAGTATTATAAAAATAACATTTTTACTTCATTTACTTTTCTATAGAGTCTTCAATAGATGACACTCCCTTTTTCCAGCTGGCAAATTATTTACCTCTAAATTTTCTGCCGAATTTCTTTTGTCCTTCCATTTATGAATTAAGACAGGATAAAGATAATAAGATCTTCTCTCAAAGTCTGTCTTTTAGATTAAATTTATTCCATTTTAATTTTGATCCACAGAAAATCGAGCTATTATATGTCATATTGTTTCATAAAGAAGACATAAGATTATTCCCTCTGTATCACATGTGCCCATTATCTTCTCTTCTATGGACTTGAGTGATGAACTATAATAGTTTGACTTTATTAAGTTCCTTAAGATTATTTAGACACCTTCTTTTTTTCATTCAAATGTCAATCTGTATCAGCTAAGGTGCCCTTTTAATTCAGAAATATAGGTGAACTTGGCCTAAACTGCATTTTCATTACTGTGTCAATCCAGAATATTGGCCATTGTTTCTATCCGTTCCTGTGACTAGCCGCTCTCTCCCTCTCTTTACTTCATGCATCTTCATTTGTGCTGGCTCAGTTTCACTGAGAGTAACTTAGAAGCAGTTGATATGTGGACACTGAGAGGAAAGAATATCACATATGTCTTCCCCCATCACACCTGTAGCCCTATGACAACACAGCCTGTCTGTACAGTGCATAGCACTGTCTGAAATGATCTTGTTCATTTATTCAGTTATTTTTAAATATTTATAGCCATTGCACTGTAAACTATGAGAACAACCTTATTCTGTTTAGCTTATTGCTGTAGCCCCTGTGCCTAGCATATAGTAAATGTGCAATAAATAGTAGTTGAATGAGTAGCTAACTCATGAATAAACAGATGAATAAAGGAATACTTGGATAACAGTACATGTATTTCACCTCTTTACTCTTTCCTTCTCATTGATTTTCTTACCACATTTTTAACAATGCCTCCTCTTCTTACATCTCATCTTTGCCCTCCTCCTTCTTGTCCTCTCCCTTTACCTTCTCATACTTTTATTCTTCCTCTTTCTCCTGTTTATTCTCCTCCTCCAGAGAAATATTTCCTATATTCAGGCATCCTTTGAGTATATTAACTTCTCCTCCAAGGCACTTATCAAATTTTCTATTTTTGTTTTTTTTTAATTAAGGACTTCCTCTAGAGGGAATTCTCATAGGCACACTTTTTTCCTATCTCTTGTATAGCAAGTATTTACTGAGCACCAGCCCTATGTCAGTGCTGTAATAGCAAATGCTGATTGCAGGAGACACATGGTGGACGTAATCATTGCTCAGCATGGTGGAAAAGAGAGATATTAATCAAATCATCAATTTGGATTATCATTACAAACTGAGATTAGTGCAGTGAAGAAAAGTGATAAGAAACCATGAAAGCGTATTACAGGGGGACAGACACAGTCTGGAAATTCACAGATTTCCCTAGGCAGTGAATGAGTGGAGAAATGAAGTAATAGGAGAAAAATATTAAACAATGAGAAAATGAAAGCACATGTGAAGTAGAAAGAAGAGTACATACAAAGACCCTGATTTAGAAAGGAATGTGTCAGGCTGTAAAAATTAAAATACTGGTGATGACTGGGGTACTGTGAACAAGAGAGTCAGACAAGGACAAGATCACACAAAATTTTGAGATCTTATTATGTATTTGACTTTATCATCAAAGCAATAGAAAAACCATGTAAGTGTCTAACTATAAACTTTTAAACTAAAATATTCCTTCAGCTGCAATGCACTGTAGAGAACAGATTGGAAGGGATCATAAACACATAAGGACCAGGTAAGAAACTTTTGCAATTTTCCAAGTAAAAAATGAAGGCATCAGGTGATTACAGAGATGAGGAAATGTGGACAGATTTTAGCAATAATTAAGAAGAAAAATAAACATGACTAAATGAGAGTTTTACCTCCAGAATGGATATTTTCTCTGAGTTGTGGAATCCAGAGAACATACAGTTGTTTAGAGAAGCTGCTCTGAAAGGAGCATTGACCTTCAGCTGAAGGACATGCTATTACTTAAAGGTGGCATTGGAAGCCCTGGTTTACCATGAATAGTGCTGTTTTTGTTTTTTTCTGTTTTCCCAGCATAATATAATCCAACATTTAAAATGTAAATGTGATTACCCAAATCTATTGCTCATATCTCTTAAATATTGCAAAAAAAAAAAAATGAGACGATACTAGAGCATTCTACTACAAAAATGAACAATTTATTTTTTTCCACGTTCCTGGTCAGAAGCTTTTAGATTTTCTTGTTTCTCTTTTAAGAACAATGTGGATATGAACATTTATTTCCATTAATACATTTCCCTAAGTGTATTGTGAGGGTTTCTTTAAGTTTTATACTTTGAAATAATTGCTGGCCATGGGCTGTTAACATCTTCATTGTTACTACATAATGCCAATTTGTTCCCTGAAAAACTTGTACCAATTTACACTTTACACTTCAACAGTATATGAGAGTACACGTTGTTTTACATCTTCTCATACACTTGGAATTTAAACATTTTTAAAAAATTGTAAAACTAATATGAATGAAATTATATTCCCTGTAATATTACTTTTATTTTCATGAATAATTTGATTATTTTACATTTTTATGATTACTATTAAAATTCTAAATCAATTTTATAAAGTTCTGAATACTGACAAGTGTTTATTAGTTAATCATGTTCCTTCTTCCATAAATTGCTTGTTTATATCTTTTTTTGTATTTTCTATTAGGTTATTTGTGTGTGTGTGTGTGTGTGTGTGTGTGTGTGTCTGATTGATTCGTAGGCTGTATTAATACATTCTAGATTTTATCTGTCTCATATAAGTGGTAAATATTTTCTCCTCATTTTGAGTTATCTTTTTACTTTTCTATCTTTTAATTGATTTTTTTATTAAAGCTAAAGGCAATCACTTTTACTTTATAGTGTTTTTTGCTTCTCGTTTGAGAATTTCTTTCTTTTCCCATATATATGTATATATTCTATTATATTTTGAAGTTATTTTTGTATTTATTATTTAATTCACTTTGAATAATTTTTTATTATATGATGAGCTTGGCTTAATTTGATATTATTTTCTTGTATGGAAACAAATTATGCCAGCAATGTTAGTTGAACAGTCTTCTTTCTCCAGTCCTCTACATTGCCAATTCATTTACACACTGGGTTCTCAGACATGCAAAATAATGTGTCTAGATTTGATTTTGTTATGTTGGTTTGTTTTTGCTTTACCATGGTATTTTAATTTGTATCACTTACTGATACATCTTGATCTCTAATAAAGTAGGACACACACCTTGTCCTTATTCAAAATCACTTTATTATCGGCACTTTACTTTTCACTCATCATTTATAACTAGCTTTTCAATTTTCGTTGGTTGTAATCTTATTGAATTTATAGAAAATTTAGGAAGAACTGACATTTCTAAAATATAATCATCCTGCTCATGAATGTGGTATATCTGTCCTTTTATTTTTATCCCCTTTCAATAGTGTCAATTTTCTTCAGAAGTATATTCACATTTTAGTTTCATGATTATTTTAACTTTGAGACAAATTACATATTTTTAAATTTTTGAAAACATTTTTTCTAATTATATCCTCAACATTGGTAAATTTTTATATTAGAAATAAATTTCTAGAGGAGATAATCATCATGTCTACAGACAATGATATTGGACTTTCTATCTTTCCAATATTCATATATTTTATTCATTTTTCTTTCAGTTCACTGAAAGAACATCTAGTATGATAAGTGCAAGTTAAAAAAATAGTAGCAGTGACTATTATTGTTTCATTCCTGATTCTTTAAGAAAATGTACTTAAGAGCTCACCATAAAGATAAAAATTGCTGATTAATTTTAGATTCCATCAGGTTGTGTACATTTTCTTCTAATTTAAATTTTTAAAGGTTTTTTAAATATAAATATATTAAATGCTATCAATTTTTCTGCATGTTAAATGATAATATATTTTTTGTCTCTGATGTTAAACTATCTTGGCAAAAATAAAATATATATACATATAAACATACAGTCATAGTGTTGAGTTTGATTTGATGATATTTAATTTAAGGTTTCTGCACATATATTCATGAGTGATATTTTTAACTAATATTCTTTTGAATGCTGCCATGGCTAATTTTATTTGTCAACTTGACTGGGCTACCGGTTGCCAAGATATTTAGTCAAACATTGTTCTGAGTGTGTCTGTGAGGGTGTTTATAGATAAGATTAACATTTAAATCTGTAGACTGAGTAAAGCAGACTGCTCTCTCTAATGTGGGTGGGCTTCATTCAATCAGATTCGGGCCTGAGTAGAACAAAAAGGCTGACCCTTCCCTGAGTAGGAGAGAATTCCTCCTTCCTGACTGCCTTCAAACGGAGACCTTAGCTTTTTCAGACCTTCACTCTTGAACTGAAACATCGGTTTCTCCTGGGTCTGTCCTGAGCTTTCTAGCCTTCAGGGCAGGAATTGAACCATTGATACTCCTGGTTCTCAGGCCTTTGAGCTCAGGCTGGAACTTAAGTCATTGGCTTTCCTGGGTCTCCAGTTTGCTGACTCATCCTGCAGATCTTGGAACTTGTAGTTTCTACACACACACACACACACACATACACACACACACACACACACACACACACACACACACACACTCTATTGGTTTTATTTCTCCAGAGAAACCTGACTAATAAATATACTAGCCTTGTCCGATTTGGGTATAGAATTATACTAGCCTTATAAAACTAGTTGGAAGGAATTTTTTCTCTCTTTTCACAAAGCAGAATAGTTTGCATAATATAAGAATTATTTTTCCTATTTGTGACACTGTAAATGGAGCAATCTGGGCCTTGGGTATTCTTTCAAAACTGATTCACTTTCCTTAGATGCCAATATAGTAATAGAAATCAACATACTGAAAAACCTTCCCACCTTAATTACTGAGCACTACTCAGGGTTTTGTTTTGTTTTGTTTTAATATTCATCTCATCGATGCTTTCAAAGAAGTTTTTTCTTTACTTAATATATTCTTTGCTAACTTTTACCTTTTCTAACTAAATATGACCTATCTAATGTGTATCATTAGGTACTTTTCTCAATTTTTCTGATCAATCTGCTAGAGGCTTTTCTGTGTGGTCTTTTCAAATAACATACCAGTAATACTATTTTTTCTTTTTAATTTATGCATCAAATTGAAATTATTCAGTTAATGTCTACCAGTATCTTTATTTAATGTTATTTCTTATGGAATATTTTACTATTTTTTTACTTTTTGTAACTTCTTAAATTGGATAACTATCATAATAAGCACTTAAAAGTTCCTTAAAGTACTACTTTAGTTGCATCCCACACATTTTGTAATATATTACTTCCATTATTTTTTTGTTTGATTAGATTTATGAATTTTTTCCTAGGATATGTATTACTTAATCCAAGACCTACTTAGAAGAAACGTTTATAATTCTTTTTTTTTTTTTTTTTTTTTTTTGAGACAGAGTCTCACTTTGTTGCCCTGGCTAGAGTGGGTGCCATGGCGTCAGCCTAGCTCACAGCAACCTCAAACTCCTGGGCTCAAGCAGTTCTCCTGCCTCAGCCTCCCGAGTAGCTGGGACTACAGGCATGAGCCACCATGCCTGGCTAATTTTTTCTATGTATTTTTAGCTGTCCAATTAATTTCTTTCTATTTTTGGTAGAGACGGGGTCTCGCTCTTGCTCAGGCTGGTATAATTCTTGGATATAAGAGTTTATTTAAATTCTTTGGTTTCTAAAAATTTAATTGAATTATAGAGAGCATAATCTTATGACAAGTTTCTTTAAATCTACTGTGCTTTTATTTCGTGCTACATGTTTCATTAAAAACAAAACATTTCATGTATGAGTTAGAAAAAAATGATAACCATAATTTGAGAGTACTCTGTTCTAGAATATTTGTTCAAAATTTCTGTACCTCCTTCCTATCATTTTTTGTATTTAACTATTCTCATTTTCTTCTTTTAAAAAGTCTTATCCATTTCTCCATTGTGGTGATGGATTTAATCATTTTTTCTTGAAATTTCTCCTTGCGTATGTATATTTTTGCTTTATAGATTTTGAAGCTACATTATTAGACATATAACAGTTTAGAAGTCTTATTTCTTTTGGTGAATTGAATGTTAATCTTTGTATTACCATTTTATCCTTAAGAGATCTTTATTATCATGAAGTCTATTAGTTTGTTATTAATATATCAACATCATTTAGGTGGTTAATATACATATGGTATTCCTTTTCCTATGATTTTGTTTTCAAACTCCCTATATCTTACATTTTAAGTTTAGATACTTTTAAAAGCATAAAATAACAAGATTAGAATCCGAGAATCTCAAATATTAATTTTAAGAGATATAAATTATAATACAAATATAGATTAATATATTCACAGAAAGAAAAGCTGAATCGTGTAGTTTTCTAGGACACTTAAACTGATGCTTTTATCTTGGAAATTTCCCCCTGCATAAATAATATAGAGTCATACCTAAAGCCTATAACAGAGAGATGTGTAAATATAAACTTTTATAAGAGACTTTGTTTTATTTTTCCATTCTGATACAAAGTAACTTTCTTATTGTCCTTTCCCTTCCATTGTTCTGAAGCTGTACACCCTTCATGGATCCATGGTTAATACAGAAGTCTTATTTCCTGTGTTCCGAGGCCTGCCCTTCACTGAGCAGTGACGCTGTAGAAAGCCTCAGAGTCAAGTACACAAGATCTCCCAGGGCCCACCCACTTCAGATTTCATTTTCCTTCTGATTTCAGCATCGTCTTCTTTTATGGTCTTGGATATTTCCTTATCACTGCTTTGATGTGTCTCTTTCAGTATATCTTGGCATTTAATGTCTAATGTCTATTTTACCATATGGGCAATTCCATTATTTTATGATAGTCATAAAACCTTTTTTTTGATACCTATAGGCTCCTATATATAAATATATGATTATCCTTTTATCTTCTAAATAATTTATCTTTTAAGTACTTTCCAAAATAGAACATATATACACTAAATCTTTATATCTATCTACCTATCTATCTTCTACTAAATGTAGGCAATTTTGCCAAAGATTGGGCATTTAAACAATAGAATATACTCTCTACCTTTGAGGACCTCTCATCTATTTGTCTGGACAATTCATGCATGAAAAAATATAAATAATAGTAAAAGCATTGCTTAGACTGCTATACACCGAGTGGTAAATGATTGGTTCACATAGCTAAGCGTTAAGAGAGTTCATTATCAACCTCTTCTTCAAGCAGACAGATACTTAACTTTTATATCCCTCAGGGCTCATTGTTTGTGGTTGTCCCCTCTATTCAGCACAACTTGTGGCAGCTGGAGTAATGTTTAATTTGAAAAAAACAGATCAACAATGTCATCCTGCCATCAGCCTGATCATCTGTTAGAAGTGTTTAAAAGTTGCAATTTTATGGATGTGTGGGTGTTTTTTAAATTCCAAACAAGCTCAGGTCAAAACAGTTCTCTAGGTACAAAAACAAATTAAGATTCCATCACCTAGAACACATAAAATTACAGGGCTCTGAAGTGATAGTTATTTTTTAATTAAAATTCAGTAGAATTGGGTTGCTTTTCTCTGATACATATTAGTGACTATAGAGTAAAAATAGTGGATAATAAATAATGGATAGCAAGAGCAAAGTCTAATCCATTCTAATTCTTAATCCTCAGAACAGTTTCTGAAATAACAGATATACAATTTAATATTAAATAAATTACCTCCTTACACTCTAAAGGTAATTTTCTCTAAAATTAACTAACTTTTTATAATCGACCACATTATTCAAGTTTCTGTACAGCTAGAGATGTATAGGAATGCATTCCGTAAATCCTTGTTTTTACTCTGTCACAGAAATGTTTGTTTTTCTTCCAAGTTATCAGCACTCCAGCAATTGTCTCTCCCTTCCTAGGCTTACTTATTTTCAGTTTTCTAAATGTCTTTGAAAAATAGGCCTTTAGTTTAGACAGAGCAATTTTCTTCTGCTTTTCATCATGCATTTTATTAATCCTCAGCCATGGGCTTTGCAAAGTTAATTCAGTGCATAGAATTGCTTTATTTTTATTTTATTTCTTAACTCACACCTTCTATCACTCAAGTCCAAAATAGGGGCACCTGATCCCTCACTCTGTGACTCTGGAAAATTCTTTTTTCATTCCAGAGCCAGTCACATTTCTCATATGCAAAACATTGAGAGGTAGGTGGGTATACCTGCGTGTGGCCTCCGATTATTTTTACATTTGGCCTGTTCCCTTGTTCTACTCAATGTTGGATTTATTGAAAGGAAAAAGCAATCACAAGCTCCTATTTTTTAAGAGAAATTATATTAATCTGAACAGCTTTTTAAAAGCTGATTAATTTTTAACTCTCTCTGCTTTTTATTGCTTTGTAGTCAGTGTTTTCATGTCTGCTATTATGCAGCTCAGGAAAGGAAGACAGGATGATCACATGCTGAAAAACATATGGTTCCATGTCCCTGATATGGCCTTATTTCTTTTTTCAGAAAAATTTTAAAATATTTACAGAATAGAAAATCTCTGACTCAAATAGGCAACTGACTACTGATCCAAGCACAGGATACAATTGATTCTCTAAGTGCCACATATTATAGCAGTGAATACAGGAAAAGGGTATTTACGTGATTTAATTGCTGCTAGTACCAACATTGGGCATAGACACTGAAACAGTTAATATTAAAAATTATCACTCACCAAAAACAAAAAGTAGTTTTGAGTATGTGCCACTAAATGGAAATCATGATGAGAGTTCTATGTAATAAAAGTCTGTCTGTATAAAAATTTATGTGTAATAAAAAATAGGTGCTATAATTTTATCCTGAAAAAATATTAAATTTTAAAAAGTACTTTTATAACAATTGAAACATTTTTCTGATTTTCAAAGGAATACAAACTTTTTTCTCACTACACTGCCCATTGTTTTATAAATTTAATGTTTTGTTTCCAAAATCTTACATTTATACATTCAATAAAATGGTCTGAATTAACACACATGCACACACATACACACATGCACACATGTACGCATAGTTTTTATATCCTTTCATAAATCTTACATTCTTGTTCTTTGTTTTTTTTTTTTTTAACTGAATTATTTCCCCAATATTTATCTGGACAGAGAACAAGGGATACTTCTCTGGTACAAAATGTACTGTTATATTAAACATTGTACCCACTGAATTATGTTTCACTCAAATATTTTTGGCAATGTTAATGTGCATCTTTGGTGTGTATATTTGTGTGTGTGTGTGTGTGTGTGTGTGTGTGTCCTAAGCATTTTAAACAGGCTTTGAAAACTACTACATAAGACTGTGATGTTTCCAGTGCTGCATGTGTATATATCTCTATCCATGCACATATTAAATGCCAATCCTTTATCAAAAAACATAGGCATATTAATACTGAAAACAAGAAGTCTAGGGGGATATGATTAATTGGATAAAATCAAGAAAGAGAGAAAAGGAGATATAGCATAAACTTGATTGCAAAAATCCCAAGATACCAAGATGATTTTAAAAATAGGTCAAATAGGGGCCGGGCATGGTGGCTCACGAGTGTAATCCTAAAAATAGGTCAAATAAATCATGAATTTACATAGTGAGAAGCAAAATGAGGAGGATTGCTACCCCCAAGAGGTTAAAGAGTGTAGGAAGAAAAAGATCTTCAAAAAGAGTTCAGACAAAATTAGGAATAAAAAGTTACAATGAGTTTTAATTTGAAAACACTTTTTGTTTCCATTATGGCTGGCGAGAGAGCTTCATAAAGCACAGGATACTTTATGGTCTTAGATATTTATACCAGGAATTATAATGGTCCTTATTGAATGAGTCCCTTTGTACAAGCTGAGTATTACACGGGCATCAATATCTTAAATAATTGGAAAAATAATAACTAATTATTAATAATTTGATAATTAAGTCAATTAGTTGGATAATTGGTTGGATATTTAGAAAATACTGAGTACATTTGGTTGGGATGAGAACAGACCTCACATAGTATAGTGGTGAACAGGCAGGCATCGTGATCAGCCCATCTGTTTGAAACCCTGGATCTACAGCTTACTTGCTGTGATTTGATGTTAAGAGTAAGAGCAGACCTTAACCTCTCTGAACTCAGTTTCTCTATAAAATTTGAGTATAAGATCACTCCTCTCAATTTATTGTTTAGAATAATAATTGGCAATTATTATATGCTCAAGAATGTTTGTAGATGCTAGAAGTTGACTGTTTTAGTGAAGCTATTTATATTTCTCTAGCTTACTTTCTCCATTGATTAAATATCAACTCAAAGGGGGAAAAATCCTATCATTTTCTCTAATTAGTTAGATTCTGGAGAACAAAAATAACACATATACACAAAAAGTCCTTCTTATGACAGTGTTGCATTAGCCTTTCTTCACTTATCTTCTAGACTAAATATATACATAGAACATTAAATAAATTTATTCTGTTATAAATCACTATGTATCTACAATTATTATGAAAAAAAGTTTGGAAAGAAGTGTGACCTAATATTCTACCAGGTAGCTGGATAAGTAAATTGTCCCAATTTTTCCATACACAATTTTCTTGCTGCCAGAATCTGTGGGGCTCCTAAGAGAGAAACTGGTATTATAATAAAAATCAGCTGGAGCTGTTAACAAGGTTAGTTGGATTGGACCAGCGACCTCACCTTCAGTTTCTGCTCTCACTCATTCTTCTATCTTTGATTCACTTCACTTTGTTCTTTTCAGATTTTTATTCCAACTCTGCAGTCTATTCTCAATACTTTCAAATGGCTTCCCAACTCTCTGAAGACAAAGGCCTACAGGGAAGGCCCCTCATGCTCTCCTCCCACCTACTTACTCCTCCTTCTCCTTTCTAATCTTAGCTCCTGCCATTTTCCCCATGCTCCACCTACCCACACTGGTGACCTGCACAGAGTCCCAACACAGAGATTCTGAATTTGTTGCTCCTAATGCTTTTGAAATAGATTTCCACACAGTTTTATCCTAGTAGTAGAGATTACTTTTTCATATCATAAAGTGTGGTGGACAGAATAATGCCCCCCTCTCAAAGTGTCCACATTCTACTCCCCAGAACCTGTCTCTGTTACCTTCCATGGCAAAAGAGACTTTGCAGAGTGATTTTAGAAAGATCCTGAGGTGGGGAGAGTATCTTGGATCATCCAGAAGTGCCCAATTTAATCATAAGCGTTCTCATAAGAGGGAGGCAAAAGAATCAAAGCTGGAAAAAAGATAATGCAATGATGAAGGCAAAAGTAAAAAAGACTATGAAATGGATCCACAAGCCGAGGAAAGAGGGCAGTCTCCAGAAGCTGGAAAAGGCAATAAAATTAATTATTCTACAAAGCCCCAGAAAGAGTGCAACTGGCAACACCCATTGCAGAACTTCTGACGTCCCAAACAGTAACATGACAAACTTTTGTTGCCTTAAGCCACTAAGTTTGTGGTAATTTGTGTCAGCAGCTATAGGAGATCAGTACAGCAAGTTTTCCTTAATAGCCCCTTTTGTGTAAAATTGGACTGTGTAACTGGTACTGATCAACAGGCTGCAAGCATAGGGAACATGTATGACTTTGAGGCTAACACATTTAAAAGCTGATGTGTGACTCGAGTCTCTCTTCCTTCAGCACAGGGATGTCCAAGGCCATATGCTCCTCCGCAGTCCAAACAGGGAGGAGCTGCCATCAGCCTTGGTCCCCCAGTGACTGCGTGGAGCAGGGCACCTCACCAACCATTGCCAAACACACAACAACAGCAAGAAATCATCTTCGGTTGTGTTATCTCACTGAGGTTTCAGGGTTAATTTAATTTGTCAGAGACTAGCACTATATGAATAATATAAACTTCCTTCAGTTCCTTGGCCAAGTGTCACCTTCTCAGAAAGAACGTCTCTGCCCATATTAAAAAGTAAAATGAAAATTTTAAAAAGGAACCTCTTTCTCTGGTAACAAATTTCTCTCTGCCTTAGTTTAGTTTATTTTATTGTAATTTTCTTTTCCAGTGGCAATATTCACCATCTGGTGCTCTACATTTTTCACTTATTTATTTTGTATCATCAGTCTCTCCCACAAGAATGTCGCATTTTAGCAGGGAAGAGATTCTTTCTTTCTTTCTTTCTTTCTTTCTTTCTTTCTTTCTTTCTTTCTTTCTTTCTTTCTTTCTGTCTTTCTTTCTGTCTTTCTTTCT
>CAUYSK010032423.1:0-10050 GCA_963575035.1 Avahi laniger | reverse complement strand
ACGGTCCCCAGACTAGCCTTTAAGAACCTCTGCCCCAGAAAATAAGGAGCCAGTGAAATGATTTAATCAAAAGATAAGATGTTATTCTTATATGTGCACTTATGTGTTGATCAGTTAATACCAATTTGATGGTGAGTACATGTGGTGTTTGTCTTTCCATTCTTGGGATACCTCCTCACTTAATAGAATGCCTTCCAGCTCTATCCAGGAGTATACGAGAGGTGCTATATCACCATAGTTTCTTAAAGCTGAATAGTACTCCATGGTATACATATACCACATTTTATTAATCCACTCATGTATTGATGGACATTTTGGTTGTTTCCACATCTTTGTAATTGTGAATTGTGCTGCTATAAACATTTGGGTGCAGGTGTCTTTCTTATACAGTATCATTTGCTCTTTTGGGAAGATGCCCAGTAATGGGATTGCTGGATTGAATGGTACTTCTACTTGTATCTCTTTTAGATTTCTCCGTATTGCTTTCCATAGAGGTTGCACTAGTTTGCAGTCCCACCAGCAGTGCATGAGTGTTCCTATCTCTCCGCATCCACGCCAACATTTATTGTTTTGGGACTTTTTGATGAAGGCCAGTCTCACTGGAGATAAGTGATATCTCATCGTGGTTTTCATTTGCATTTCCCTGATGATTAGAGATGTTGAGCATTTTTTCATATGTTTTTTGACCATTATTCTGTCTTCTTTTGAAAAGTTTCTGTTCATGTCCTTTGCCCACTTTTTGATAGGGTCATTTAACTTTTTCTTGTTGATTTTCCTGAGTTCTAAAAAGATACTCAATGCAGTATTTCTCAATTTCCCCAGATCTTTTCTCACAAAATATTTTTCCTACAAAACAATCTTTGGTGAACATTATTCTGGGAATATGTTGTGGTAACCCACATCTCATATCCATACCTAGAGGCGACACTCCAGAGATAAGTTTGGCTGTAGCTCTAAAGACTGGAGTGATGGAGAGTCTGTGAATATCCCTCTGCCTCAGAGAGGCCATTCCTTGCTTCAGGAATACTGGGAAGGTCTAGACTTCAACCAGGAAGAGTTGAATTGGATATTATATTCTATTCTAAGACAGAAAAAGCAGTTAAATTTTGTCTTCGTTTTAACCAGGCTGCTTATTTCTCTTAAAGTAAAGTTGAGCCTTCGGATCCAGTCTAAAACTGCCCTAGCTCTTCAGTACTTCCAGGATAGATACGACCTTGCAATAGCTTCCATGGATAGTATTTTCTACCTCCCTTATATTTCTGCTGCATCCACCTGTAGTCTATGCTACTTACTCACGAGGACTTGTATGTAAACTTGAATTACAAGTATTCGATTGCAATTAAGAGGATGTGCTGTCTGCAGTCACACAGTCTGACTTAAAATATTAGTTCCATCATTTATTAGCTACATGGTAATGGATAAATTATTTAACCTCAATGTTCTTACCTGTGAAATGTGTATGGGATTCCCAATAGGAAAGAAGAGATGGACAAACAAATAGCCACAGCAATGCCTGCATAAATTCTGAATAAAAGAACCCCTTTAGATATAAAGATACATGCTTAACACTTACATATAATAGGATAGAATAAAGAAAATCCCTTATTGAAGTTTCACAAGCAAAACCCTTTATTATTAAGTGTTATAAAGGCTAAACCATGTTCAGTTGTAAGTGAAATAAAACCCAGTTTGAACTGGCTTAGGTCAAAAAAAGTAACTTACTGACTAACATAAGCTACAATTCATGGGTAACTTTGGTTTCAATGACGGTTTGATTTAGGCCTGTAACAAATGTGCCCATTTTCATTTCTCAGCTCTGCTTCTGTATAGGCAGCACTCCTCACTCCCATCCCACTTCACCTGTCCTTAGCTTCAGGATACCACGCTCACAATATTAATACAGTAGAAAAATACAGTATCTTTCAGGATATAACCCACCTATGTCCTAGCATTTATTCTTTTTTGTTGGACCAAATAGGTTCATATTATTATCGATAGAGAATTACTGATTGCTTTAGGCCTAGGTCTCAGGGCCTTCATGGAATGAGAACTACATTTTACTGCATAAACGACAGAGGTGGAGAACTGTTGCCCTCTAAAGAGAGGGAAGATATAGATAAAACTGAAACAATTGTCCGGTTCAGGTCTACCTCATGTTACATGTGCTTGTAGGCAATACACAGGAAGATGAAGACAATTGGCCAATTGCCTATGGCTATTATAAATTCTCCCAACCACTCAATTTCTTTTGCAAAAATATGGATAATTCAAATAGTTCAGTTTGTATTCAGAATAATTCGTTATTATTTTTGGACATTTTTCTATATCACTTTTGCTCTGTTTAATATTTTAGTTACCTTTAATTTCTAACTTCCATGAAAATTATAATAATAGAAACTGAAAGGAAGAAGCATGGAATTATATGGTATCAAAGAAATTGTATTTTAGCATTAAATTATTGTGTAAGTATCAAATTAATGATTAACAATAAATTACTCAATGGTGTATAGATAACACAAGTTTAGAGAGTTTCACTTCTTTATAGTGGTATGTAGTGTTGTTAAATTGTGTTCTGTTATTTCAAATAATGTGAAGCAGAGAGATACAAAAGAATATATTAGAAATAAAGCAGATACTCCTTGTCTGTTTATGTATATGTGTGACTAATGGCTGACAAAGGGAATACATATTAAAGATTAGTGTGTAAAAATTGTGGGAGAAAAAATTCTAATTTAATAATTTTTATGAGTTATAAAATTTTCTGTTACTATGTTTAATATTATTTAGTATGCATAAGCATCTTACATCTATTAAAAATGGATATCCTATTTAGTTTATAGGATATTTAAATTTGCATTAAAATTTAAAATAAATTGGAAAAAATATTTGGTCAGAGAGATTCCAAACATAGGAATCCAAAAATGATACAAAACAAATGGCATAAAGTTTATTCATTCATTCATTCTTGCATTTATTCAATAAAGATTCATGAGGACCCCTCTATGCTAAGTCCTGAATATACAAGGAATTCACTAAGAAAGACATGCACAGCACCTATTTTGAAGCCTATTTTCTAGTGGATCATTACCTTTTGCTGAGTGCTTCCTGTATGCTAAGCATTATGCTTAGCCCTGAGACACAGTAGTTCCCTTCAAACAACCGACAGTAAGTAAGAAGTGTGCAGAGTCATTGCAGAGCTAACAGGAGTAGTACTTGAAGGCTGAAATGATGGACGTGTTTTATGATATAACCAAGTTATAGAGAAAGAATAGGAAATCTCTAGGATAAGAAAAGGAATAAAATGTTCTAGGTACTAGGGGCAACGTTAAGGAGAAATAGTCAAATATTAACTCACATTATTGGACAATCTTCAAATGTCTAACGCCACTGAATCATGGAGGGCAAAGAGAGATATGGGAGAGACATAACCAAGTCAAGAGTAAACTTTCCAGCCACTCCAAAGAGGTCATTTTGAAGTTATAGTAAGCCACTGAGATTCTTTTTTTTTTTTTTTATTTCAGGGTATTATGAGGGTACAAACATTTTGGTTACATTTTATGTCTTTGCCTCACCCAAGCGACAGGGACATGCCACTGAGATTCTTAAGCTGAATAGCATTTGTATATGTGAAAGACCAGGCTGACAATGTCATAGTGGCTGAATTGGAAGTCAGGGAGTAAAAACAGAAATATGATTATTTATTAGAAAGATATACCAGTTATTCAAGTGATAAACAATTGGGATGGGAACTAAGCCAGGAACTGGCAAATGGAAAGAAATAGGAAAAAAAAAATCAAGAAATATTCATAAATGATATTTCAATTCTATGGGGGGAGAAACAAGAAGAAGTTAATGGTTGTTTCTAGTTTTCTAATGTGATAAAGATAATGTCTTCTCCTTGTATGGCAGTTAAAGAACAATCAAGGATCTTGGGAATAGAAGCCAGTTAGGAACTTAGGAGAAATGCATTATTTACAACAAGAGAGAACAAGGTTTACTAGTGACCAATTAGACTTAAAAGATTTCCTGCCTTCTGATCTTAGTATTATTTTGTTAAAAGTATTCATGGTATATTTTTGACTTCTTAAGTACAATGATCAAAGGAATGGCTTTAATAAATTCTACAAAATAGTATTAAACAATTTAATATATTTAATCAAATCTAAGTGACCTTGTCCAAGGTGTCTTCCCTTTCATTGATCTATTTAATTTTTAGTTCTTTTCCTTGAAGTCATATTTCAGAGGTGCACACAGATACTCCTCTTTTTCCTTTGTGGCAATGATAACATTAGGACATGAAAGAAGACATTAGACATGAAAGAAGACATTAGACATGAAAGAGGACAGGAAATAGTTTAAAGCCTATTTTGTTTTCAAGTCCCTGTTTGATAGTCATTCTCCCTGACTGCTCCTAAACCGCAACCAAATGCCCAGGTGTAAGAGAGACCAGCTGTGAAAAATCAAATGAAGGTGTGTAACTTCTGGTATGCATCTACTTTCAAACCTATAGTCAGGACCTCGCTAAAATATAAGCCGAGGCGGGGCTAAAGTAAGCACAATGGACTTTTACTATTTTAAGACTTTGATTTTTTAGGACAGTTTTAGTTTCATAGTAAAATTGAGAGGAAGGTACAGAGGTTTCTCATTTTCCTCCTGCCCCCTTCCATGGACAGCCTCCACTGTTATCAATATTCCCCCCAGAGTGGTACGTTTGTTGTAATTGATAAGCCTACACTGGCACATCATACTCACTCAAAGTCCCTCACATTAGGGTTCGCTCTTGGTGTTGTACATTGTACGGGTTTGGACAAATATATAATGACATGTACATTATATATTATACGGAGTAGTTTCACTGCCCTAAAACCTCTCTGTGCTCCACCTATTCATCCCTCCCTCCCCCAAACCCCTGCCAACCATTGATCTTCTCATTATCTCCATAGTTTTTCCTTTTGCAGGATGTTATATAGTTCAAATCACACAGTATGTAGTCCTTTCAGATTAACTTCTTTCTCTTAGTAATAGGCAATTAAGGTTCATACATGTCTTTTCATGGCGTGTTAGCTTATTGCATTTTAGGGCTGAACAATATCCCGTTATCTGGATGTACCACAGTTTGTTTATTCACTCACTTACTGAAGGACATCCTGATTACTTCTAAGTTTTGGCAATTTTGACTTTTTTTAATTCACCAGGAAATAATTGCTATTTTAGGTTGCTTGAATATGTAGGTTCTCTACATGGTGGCCAAAAATGACCATGAATTCAATAATGAATCCGGAAAAAGGTTGTTGGGCCAGTAAACACTGAAGTACAACTTCACTATGTTTATTATTTCCAGTAACTACTGGATTAGTGTTACTATTTCAGAAACAAATGTTAAATGTAAGACCAAGTGGCACCTGGTCAGTTGGCTAGTTAAGTAGTTTTTTAACATAATAAATTTATGTGCTGGGCCTGGCTGTCTTTGCCTGTCACTGGGATCAAGCCATTGTCAAACTCACCATGTGTGCACAGTAAAGTTCCATTCACGATTCAATGAAAAATGCAAAAATGAGAATATAGGGTCTGGGGTACCACAGAAACTTCTGGTCCTAACAGTACAACATTTAGAGGGTTGTGTTAGGAGGAAGGAAGGTAGAAGAAAGTATATGAAACAAAATCAAACTTAAATTAGTAGTTGATCATTGGCAGTATCTCTTGCATGTACTGAGGATGTTTATAACAGACATGCTTAATTTGATTAAGGACCATGTCAGGTGGGTATTTTGTTGATCAGTAGAAATTTTATCAAGCTGAAAAATTCTGAAGGTGGCTAAAAAATTTAAAGATCTGTTAAATGTTACCTTTGCACAAAGAAAATTCCCCATATCTGTTTGTATGTGTGTGTGTGTGTGTGTGTGTGTGTGTGTGTGTGTGTATGTGATTCTAAGATTACTAACAAGGATTTCCTATATTTTCTATTCATGAGACTATGCAAATTCTTTACACCATACTTGGAGTAGCAAGCTCAATGTGATTGAATCAGTGTGAGTTCTAGATAATATTAATTTTCAGCTGTGAATATGGTTAGACTACCTACAGCTTCACATCCGAAAAATGTTGCCTCTTGTCTTTTATAATTAATCTGCTCCATAAGTACGTGCTCTCAAAGTTCATGATATCAAGATGATTTCTGAAATTATACTATCAATTTGAATAATCTTATAAGAAGAAAAGAGTTTAATATTTTCACATTTAACTCAATGAATAATTAGTTTGTAAACACGGCTACATTTTTAGACAGTCTGTATTATCTGACATCCAGTAAAACTTATTTAATTACACATAATCTTGAATCAAGTTAATTTTGCAGCTTGCCCTATTTTATTGTAATAAATAAAAATATTTTATTTATTTTTATTTAGAAATACTTTCATACCATTGGCCCTTTCTGTTACACAATTTTACTGTTTTAAAATCTAATTTCAATCATACCAATAAATTTATGGCAGACATTTGGAAATATTTTTAATGGAAAAATAATAAAGGTTTTAAAGTAAAATATATTTGAACAAAATAAGGTAATTTTTCACACTTTGGACCATGTTGTCATCATAGAGTCAGGGTTTCTACAAAAATGTGGTTGTTTAAAGACAAATCAAAACAAGAAATAAGTCCCGTTGTCTAAAATGCTTAGTGATACTATCATGTTTACCATTAGGTTATTTATAAGATACCAACTTATCCCTTTCCAACTATTAAGCTGTGATGTTTTCTACGACTGTAGTTGTCTTGCCATTTTAAGGATTTCTGATCATCCACTGACCCAAATACATACATGCACAAAAAATAATTTGTTAAATAAGAAAAAAAATGATTCTGAGTAAACAAAGAGAATTTCTTTAAATTTTTCATCTACAGTTTGTCCAATCTTTTTATTATCTTTTAAGGCATAGATAGGCTCCCCTAATTTTGTTTATGTTTTAAGGCTTACTGATATGTTATTCACTTCTGAATTGAGGCTAATTGATATTGATCTCTAGGCCTTGTAGATTATCATTGTGTAGGGAGGAAATTATTCCAAAGTGGTATACATGGAATAAATAGCATTCTTGGCAGAAAACATCAATATCTAAACCTGAGGAAGAAGCTTTATTCTGTCTGGTTATTCTTAAAATGGTTGAACTAGGGAGAACGTAAGTTGAATAGTTACAGTATATGAAGATTTCTGAAAGCTTAATGTACAGTGGTAGTGAGACACACTGAAAAAGAAGGAAAAAAATAAAAGGAAAAGCAAAAGTAGTCATTTCAGCAGGTAAGTACTTGACATGGGAAGGACCTAATCTGAAGTGGCTGGAGACTGAATAGATCTTCAAAATCATTTTCAATGAACAAGGTGGCAAAGGGATTTTACACTCTAGGAATATGAATGAGAACTTCAGCCTTTTTCAAAATTTATTGCACATCTCCTTGCTTCAAAATGTGCCTTTTTCCCATCAGAAAATGATTCTTTCTAGATTCTAAATGAAGATATTGTTTTTCATGGTTGTTTCACTCTCCACACAGTGATGAAAATGTTCAGTCTTAAAAACATAGAATAGTCAAACAATAAATAATAGTTCCACTTTTATATTTGAACACGTAAATAAATACTCAAGAGACATACGGAAACAAATAAAATTGTAAGACATGCAATTCTGGGATGTGCTTCCTAATTCTCTATGCAAATATAAATATTATGCCATAACCCACAGTAATTGTTGCTATGATATCATAGATGACCTGCAATTTAATTACAGTATTTTGGTCTGCAAGGAGTTTTAAAAATGTGTTTTCCAGTTTCTCCAAATAAATCTCATCCAGGAGTGTTTCTTACCGCTTATGTGTGACACCAGTTTTGTGCATTTTGATTGTCTGCATTCTATTTGGGAAACCAGATGCATTTGAAAAATTATCCAAAAGGTTAACTTAGAGAGTCACAGCATTTAGATTGAGAAGGGCCAGTAGAGACCATCCACCTCTACCTCCACATTTTACAGAAGGAATAGTTGAGGCCTGGAAGACATTACAATGGTCAAATAGTGTTATAAGATTTCCAGGAGTAATATTGTATATTAAGATTTTAATTAAAATATAGATGTCATAGGAATAGTAACACATATTTTTCTTGCCCTGGATTTAGAGTAGGAGAAGAAAAGGGTAAAATTTTGCTGTTTATATTCACATTAAAAAAGGTGAAATATACACTGATCTAAGAAATGATACAGAAAGAATACATGAGAATCATGTAATTTACATTAAAGCTATAAATAAATAAAAAAAAATTGGAAGCCCCAAATAAGTGATAAGAATATCAGGCTTCCTATTATATACTACAATATGCCAACAGATAATAGTATATTTTTTACAATAAACTATCTTGACCCCCACAAAAAATTAAATATTGTTCCCAAACATTGCACACATGCATACTAATTTTACTACTCTGAATACTATTTTTAGTTATTTCCATCACAGCTATTTTAAAAGTGATATAACTTTAAATTTTTACGGTGTTTAATAAATTCATGATTTTTAAATTCAGTATTTTATTTTGAGATAATTTCAGAGTCATGTGTAGTTTTAAAAAATAATAGAGATGTCATGGACCCTTAATCCAGTTTCCAATAATGGTAATATCTTGACAAATTACAGTGTCTTATCACAGTCAGGAGTTTTACACTGCATTCAAGATTCAGGAAAGTTTTATCACCATCACGATCCCTTTTATTGCTTTTTTATAGCTACAGCCACCCACCCCACTTCTCCAGTGTCCCTACTCACTGGCAACCACTAATCTGTTCTCTATTTCCATAATTTTTAAAGCCAATTTAAACAAAAGGTGTAAAGATAGAAATATCTGAAAGAAAAACTAAACTTCTGAAGCAGCAAATGATAACTTCCATTACTGTTCTTTCAGTATATGAAATTCATACTATTCTAAACATTACCTTTAAGTTAGGTTGTTAGATTATCTATCAATATATATTATTAATTCTTATCTCTTATTAAATAAAACTTCTTTTAAATTGTGGGTAAAATTTCAAGAATTTAAGGGAAAATATTATGAAATACAAGAGCAGTAAGTTGGAATTTGGGAACTGAATAATATTATTTTTCAATAAACTGCATATGGAGAAGTAAATTATATCTTTGGGCCTATGTTTTCTCATGTAAAGAATTTCAGGAGTTGTAATGGTTCTTAAAGTATAATATGTGTTTCCATTTATAGTAAGATGAAATAATTTATTAAGATGGTATTGTAATCTTCTCCATCACAAAGACAGTTTTGTTTTTTTCTTTTTTCATTATAAAGCAGAGGAGCCACAAACTGTAGAAATAAACATTAAATATGGTTGGCACGCAGCAGATTTGACTGCCACTCACTAGTGACTACCACTGGATTTCAGACACAAGTGATGTATCTGGCCAATTACTGGGAGAGCCCACTTGTGCTTAATTCATCTTTTCTAGCATGGAATCTCCAGGAAGAGATTTCATCTTATAAAAAAAAAGGAGGTCAACTGATGTCATTATAATGCCATCATAGGGGTGGCAAATTTTAGAATTTAAATGTTACAATGTATGTCATTCACATATGTGTCTTGGCATATACCCTCCCGCCTCCTTCTGCAACATGGATTAATATCTAGGTCTAAGGGGAGAAAGAAGACTGTGAGAAAACAAGTAAAAAAAAAAAGTTATGCCAATAAAAAATGTGTGAGACAGTCTTTCATTCTTTCAAAAGTAGTACCTATATTGATGGACACTTGGGCTATTTCCACATCTTTGTAACTGTGAATTGCGCTGCTATGAACATTCGAGTGCAGGTGTCTTTTTCATAGAGCGACTTTTGCTCTTTTGGGTAGATGCCCCGTAATGGGATTGCTGGGTCAAATGGTAGTTCTACTTGTATCTCATTGAGGTATCTCCATATTGCTTTCCACAGAGGTTGCACTAATTTGCAGTCCCACCAGCAGTGTATGAGTGTTCCTACCTCTCCGCATCCACGCCAACATTTGCTGTTTT